>CM038678.1:490167568-490453466 GCA_021605205.1 Aegilops longissima
ACCCCTACCTGGCGTGCCAAATGTCGGATTTAGGGTTCCGGCAGACCCTTAAGGTTCAAACTCTGGGGTGCGCACGGAGATATCTCCCCTACCGATATACGTCCAATCGCCTCGCGAGATCTAAGCTAAAAACGATGAGCAACACAAAGGACGCAAGATTTATACTGGTTCGGGCCACCGGTGTGGTATAATACCCTACTCCAGTGTGTGGTGTGGTGGATTGCCTCAGGGGCTGATGATGAACAGTACAAGGAAGAACAACCTCGCGAGAGGTGTTCTTGAGCTAATGTGATGAACTGCTTGGGAGAGTTCGATCGCCTCTCTCTCTCTGGCTAGGGCTCTATCAGATTCGGGCTCTATCTCCTCTCTCTACGGTGGTGGCTAGATCTATTTATAGAGGCCCTGGTCCTCTTCCCAAATATTGAGCGGGGAGGGCGCCAACAACGGCCATTTTGAAGGGGAACATCTAGTACAAGTTATCTGACTAAGGTTGGTCATCGGCTGCCAAAAGCACTGGCGATGACGCCGTCTTGGACTCCACGGTGACCTCCATCCTGCCGCTCCGCTGGTCTTGGTCTCGTTGCACCAAAGAGGAAACAAGGACACTGCACAGGCCGACGCCCGCCTGGTGCCCGCCTGGTCTCGATCGTCATGGCTTGCGTCACGAGCACCTCGCGAGGTACACTGACTTGATCTCTCCGCCTCCTCGCGAGCCTGCCTGGCGAGGCCGCTCCTAAGGAAGTCTTGTGTCGTCCACCCCGCGAGGCTCGACCCCTCGCGAGGGTCTTGAGTCTTGTGCTGATGAAGATGGGCCGCACTGGGCCACCACTTGAGCCACGCCGCAGGCCGCACGCAAGCAAGTCTGGGGACCCCCGTTCCCAGAACGCCGACAACATTGGCATGTGGGCAGGCACCAACGGGCACTTCAAGCCCCTCATCACGAATGTGCAACATACTCATAAACTCCTTCCATTCAGCAGTCATCCTCTTCCCATTTGTCATCCAAGTCATGGTTCGCTTCTCATCCGTGTGGAAGTGGGCAGAAGCAAAGAACTGAGCCACCAGCTCTGGTTCTAAGTCAAGGTGGAAAGTGATGAACTCCTCAATGCCAAACCGCTCCACCAAATCCAGAGTCTCACCAAAATATGCCCGGTTCTTCTTCAGATGTTCCATGTCAATCCACTGAACTGGCACATAGGTGTTCTGCTTGGCCTTGCTCACATCTAGGAAGATGAGATTTTGTTGTTTGGTCCAAAACAAGTCATTTCCCCTTGTGATCTCCCTAGGGTTGACGTAGGGGTTGAGCTTCCTTCGAATCAGAAACTCCGCTTGAGGCATTTCATCCATGCCAACATTTGGCTCCTTGATCTTGGTAGCTGTGGTATTGACTTTGCATTGTGGGGCACTAGACCCCTCAGGAGCTTCTTGGTTGCGAAGCCGCTTGGAGCTCGTGTCACGGCTGGGATTCGAGCGCCAGACATTGGAACCGGAGCCACCACCCATGACACACAACACAAACAGACGAGAAAAACGAGAAGTATTATTGCAAAGACCGAGGCCAAAACCAAACGAAACAATGTAGACATGAGACAGAGTGTGGCAAAAAAGTAATTTATATGTCAATGGTAGTGCTGCACCATGAGGTAGAAGTAAAACGTTGCATCTAGTCTAGCCGCGGTAGTACTGCGTCGGGTTGGCACGGTAGTACCGCGCCTAAAGCGGAAGTAATTTTTTTACTTCCGTGCGCCGGGCGGTAGTACCTCTCCAGCGGAGCGGTAGTACCTCACAGGGCGGATCTCGCTAGAGCAGGCGGTAGTACCGCTCGAGGAGGAGCGGTAGTACCGCATGGGTTGAATCTCACCAATACGGATCTAGGAATATCCGTAAATTTGGATCGGTACTACCGTTGATCAAAACTACATTGCTGCAACACACAAAATAGCATATCTACTGCACTAGCACTCTCCTACAATCTCCTCTTGCAAAGAATTAGCCAAAAATCTCAAGAACTACTCGTGCATCTCCCAAAACCTAGAAGCACAACAACGGGTCAAGAAGAGAGGGACTGAGGGAGATACCAGGTTCCATGGCAAGAGGGCGAGGTGGGGATTGATCCCACCAGTTGGAATGCAAGGAGAGTGGCCTAAGACGGAGATCCAGCGAGGTCCTCCTGTGCCGTTCTTGGGTAGGAGAGAGAGAGAGAGAGGCTAAGTGAGGGGAAGTGTAACACCCCGGAAGTAACTTTCCATATTTGTAACTCCAACTCTTGCCATTTTCGGCATTGTTATATGATATTCCCTCCGTGGTTGGGTTTTTCTCCTTTTTGCATTTTGTCCATGTCATGCATTTTATTTTATGTCATCATGTGCATCGCATTTGCATACGTGTTCGTCTCATGATTCCGAGCATTTTTCCCGTTGTCCGTTTTGCAATCCGGCACTCCTATCTCCCCCGGCGGTCCATTTTACGTTTTTCCGTGTGCGGGCACTAAACCTTCTCGAAATGGACCGAGGTTTGTCTAGTGGCCTTGGTATACCACCCGTAGACCACCGGTCAAGTTTGGTCATTTGGAGCTCGTTTGGTACTCAGCGGTTAACGCACTCTCGCAAAGGCCTCTTTTAAGTTGCAGCCCAACACCCTTTCAAAACAGCCCAATAACCCATCTAAGTCACTTCCATGCTCTCCGTCGTTCGATCACGATCGTGTGGTAACTACACCTCATTTGGACTCTCCTAGCTCCCTCTATGCCTATTTAAACACCTCCCAGAAAATCCGGGTCTTCCTTCCCGAAACCCTAGCTTTTTCCTCCACGCGCGCCGGACACGTCCGGCGAGCGAGACGCGTCCGCCGCCGCCGCCCGCCCGCCAACCGGGCGCCGCCACGTAACCCGCTACCCACCTCCGCCCGTGCCCGCCCAAAACCGTCGCGGGCCCAGCGCTTCCCGCCGCCGGGCCGAGCCCCGCGCCAATCTTGCCGCCGCCTCCCGACCGCCGCCACGCTCCTCCGCCCGCGCCGCCCTTGAGCCTCCTCCGCCACCGACCGGCGGCGCCCGCCTCGCCGACCTCCGGCCGCCCAGCCCAGGTCGCCCGGCTCCCATGCGCCACCACCTCGCCGCCCCGTCGCCGCCCTCCTCCCGCGCCCGCCGCACCTCGCCCGCTCATGGGCGCCACCTGCCGTCGCCTTCTCCGGCGACCCAGCGCCTCGCCGACCCAGCGCCCGATCCGATCCGGCCTCGGGAACCGCGCGCCGTTGACCTCTTCTCCCCTCACTTTTCTTCTAAGTCCTTAATCTTTTGTTATTTTGTTGCATTTTCAGTGATATATCTTTGTATCTGTAGATCCATTTTGCGTATAATATGTCAAAATGTTCGCCTCGAAGAGTAGATCATTTCATCTCATTGCATCATTTTCAGTTGAGCTCATCTTGATGCCCGAAATGCTGTTGGAAGAGTGCTATGTGATGTTAGTTTCTGATTTTATCAGAACTTGCACTTTTGTTATTTTGCCATGATTATTGTGTGCACCCTATGAATTTGAGTCCTACATGTATTTTGAAATATGCCATGCCATCTTTCCAGGGTGTATGCCATGTATTTTGTGATCTATGTGGTGACTAGCACAAGCATGCAAAGTAGGTGTCCTGCTGTTGCTGATTTCAGCCCTGTTTTAGCTGATTTTGATGCCATGTTAACTTGATGATACCGAGAGATCTATGCATATTTTGAGATACTTCAGTAAGGGTGTTTTGTAAAACATGTCTTGCTCTATCCATCCATGCCCTTGTTTGCAATTATGGGATGCCATAGCTTGAGTCAATCAAGCTCTACTTTTGCTACCAAATGTTTCCTGGCAGATTGTATACATGTTATTCAATTTTTCCTAGCTTGTTGAGGTTGACCCATTTATGCTATGTTATTGTTCTTGCCATGTATGTCTTCTATGTCATGTCTTCTTGATGTATGTATGCTTAGTTTTTCATATAAGGCTCTGTAGTGAGTGCATTGAGCTTGTTAACATGCCTACCCGTTATCAGTTTTTGACATGCCATGTTGCTGAATCTGTTAACGAAACTTTCAATATTGACATGGGTGTTACTATATTTTCTTATCCTTTTTGGCTTATGGTCAGTAAGGGACTTTTGTTCTATGCTTTGAGTAGATTCATGCCATGCCATGTTTTGCTATTTTAAGTTCCTGTAGCATGTAGTTTTCTTGCTCTGAACATTGCAACCTGATGCTGTTTTTGCCATGTCCAGCCTGATATTTTGTGCACTTTTGCCATGCTTGTTTGAACCTGTTATGATGTGAACTAGCCTTAGCTCAGTGCTCATCTTTTGTCGAGCATCTTCTGTAGATAACTTCCATGTACTTTGTTGGTACGTTTGGGTGCAGTAGCTTAATTAATTGTTGCTTGCTAAGTGGCATCATGCTGTTAATGGCAGATTTGTGCCATTCTTGTTTTGCTTGCCATTTGCAAACCGTGCATCCGATTCGGTGATCTTTATATCGATTTCAACGAAATCATCTCATCTTTCAGTGGCATACTTGGTTTGTTAAGTTGATGCCTGGTTCATCATTTACCTTCCGGGCCTTTTATCGCATTGCATATCGCATCTCGCATATCATGTCATGTTTTGCATCATGTTGATTGTGCATTGCACCGTGATTTATTATGGTTCCTTTGTTTGTGTTGTTGCTTTGGGTAGAGTCGGAGGCGAGTGCGAACGAGGAACCTGTTGAGAAGCTTCACGAGGATCAAGTTTTCGACAACTCTGAGAACATTGCGAGCAAGATGACCATACCCTCGAAATCACTTCTATCTTTGCTATGCTAGTTGCTCGCTCTTTTGCTATGCCTATGCTGCGATGCCTACCACTTGCTATATCATGCCACCCATATTGCCATGTCAGCCCTAACCATCTTTTCCTAGCAAACCGTTGATTGGCTATGTTACCGCTTTGCTCAGCCCTCTTATAAGCGTTGCTAGTTGCGGTGAAGCTGAAGTTTGTTCCTTGTTGGAACATGGAGATATTGTTCCTTTTGGAACATGTTTACTTGTTGGGGATATCACAATATATATATCTGCTATAATTAATACATCTATATACTTGGTAAAGGGTGGAAGGCTCGGCCTTATGCAGTGTTTTGTTCCTCTTGCCACCTAGTTTCCGTCATACGGTGTTATGTTCCTTGATTTTGCGTTCCTTACGGTTGGGTGATTTATGGGACCCCTTGACAGTTCGCTTTGAATAAGACTCGTCCAGCAAGGCCCAACATTGGTTTTACCATTTGCCACCTAAGCCTTTTCCCCGGGTTTTCGCGAGCCGAGGGTCATCTTTATTTAACCCCGGACGGTGCTCCTTGAGTCTTGGCCCGAACCGAACGAACTGCGGGGCCACCAGGGCAACTCGAGGGCTGGTTTTACTCGTGGGCTGACCTATCCGGTGTGCCACGAGAGCGAGATATGTGCAGCTCCTATCGGGTTTGTCGGCACAGTCGGGTGGCTTTGCTGGTCTTGTTTTATTCTTTGTCGAAATGTCTTGTAGTCCGGGATTCGAGATTGATCGGGTCTTCGGTAGAAGAATATCCTTCGTTGACCGTGAGAGCTTATAATGGGCTAAGTTGGGACACCCTGCGGGTAATATCTTTGAAAGCCGTGCCCATGATTATGAGGCAGATGGGAATTTGTTAATGTCGGTTGTAGAAAATCCAAAGTTGACCTCAATTAAAATACACATCAACGCGTGTGTAACCGTGATGGTCTCTTCTCGGCGGTCCGGGAGTGAACACGTGTTGGAGTTATGTCGGCGTAAGTAGTTCAGGATCACTTCTTGATCGCTATTAGCTTCACGACCGCGCTTTGCTTATCTCCTCGCTCTCTTTTGCGAAGTAGCCACCATATATGCTAGTAAACTTGCTGCAGCTCCACTTTACTACCTGTCCTTCCTATAAGCTTAAATAGTCTTGATCTCGCGGGTGTGAGATTGCTGAGTCCCGTGACTCACAGATACTTCAAACACAGTTGCAGGTTCCGATGAGGCCGGTGCAGGTGATTCAACCAAGCTCAAGTGGGAGTTCGACGAGGCGTGGTCGTTACTATGTGTCTTTTCGGATGATCGATAGTGGTGCCCGGTTGGGACGATTCGGGATCTGTGTAGCATTTGGGGTATCCTCTTTTATTTTGGTTCCGTAGTCGGACCTTGAGTGTACTACGAATGATGGATGTTTATTTATGTCTTGTGTGAAGTGGCATTGTAAGCCAACTATGTATCTCTTTCCTTATTTATTACATGGGTTGTGTGAAGATTACCTCACTTGCGACATTGCTTTCAATGCGGTTATGCCTCTAAGTCGTGCCTCGACACGTGGGAGATATAGCCGCATCGGGCGTTACAAGTTGGTAATCGAGCCTTCCCGACTTAGGAGCCCCCTACTTGATTGTTTCTTTGGCGTTGTTGAGTCTAGAATGGAAAATGTTTTGAGTCTTAGGATTATATATATCGGAGAGTAGGATTCTTTTACTTCCCGGTCCTTAAATCGCTCTGTGAGGTCTCGTGGCGTAGAGTTTTGACTCTCCTCTTCTCAATTTTCACTAAAATTTTTTAGGATCACGTGGGTATCTTGGAATTGTTCCGATGGTTTTGTGGCGAGAACATTGTTCTTGGTGCCTCGACATTTGGGGGTTGTGGCGGTGTCCGGGGAGTTGAGCTCCGGTGTTGTCGTCACAATTTTATCGTTGCATTCTGGAATACGAGTTTTACCGACATCGAAATCTCTTTTGTGCAGTTGTTGGTGAGATAACCACGATAGCCCGATCTTGTGGCGAGTCTGGGAGTATTGCCATGACTTGTATAACGGATGTTTTTGAAGGTCGAGGTACCACGATTCGAGGATTTCTTGGTTATGTGTTGTGGATGGATACAATTTGGATCTAGGTATTGTTAGTTTGGGTGATATATTTTGTGTCCCTGTATCCCCAACACCAGATTGCATAACCAGAAAGTTTGGGAGTTTATAGGTGGGAATTCTAGTAGCTTACGGGATATTCTTTCCGACGGATGTATGATTTGAGATTGGGGTTCAACGTCTAGTGGTCCGCCCATTCACGGTCGATTCACGATGGTCGCGAGGCGTCTTAAAGAATCCTTGGCTATGCTGATTGGGGGCGTCTTGTTTGTCATTAATGGCGTCCGCTATCGTCGTGTCCGTGTGGGCCCCACCACGAACACTTTGGTAAATCTCTATCATGTGTTTGTTCGGCTCATTCTAGCAGCCAATCTTTTGTTTTCGGTTGTGATATTCGATTTGTTTCTAAGACAGATGTTGTTTCCATATCTTTATCTAAGTGGCTTCTCACCTTAATGGGCGTGTGATGATTAACTTTGGAATTCATTCGTTCATTCTTGTTGAATGTTTATTGTGAAGACTATATGTTGCAATTTCTATCCGTTGATCCTACTTATCTATTTGTCTATCAAAGGACTAACGGATGTCACCCTCTTCAGGATGGCTCATGCCAGCGTACGAATCCGGATCGCAATGATGGGGATCGGTCGAATCCTCCACCTCCACCTCCACCTCCACCTCCACCTCCGCCTCCGGAGGCACGGCAAGCTATCATGGCAGCCACCAATGCCAATGCTCGAGATGATTTTGCAGCTCTTGCAAGAAGCGTTACTCGAGGGCAAGGCAATCAAGGAAATCAAGGTCAAGGCAACAATCAGCCACACTTTGCTACTCTCGATCGGTTCCTCGCTAATCAGCGAAGTCTTTCGGTTTACGTGTTGAGGCTACGAGGCTGACGATTGGTTAGTGGACATCTGCAAGCACTTTGATTGTAGCAATGTCGGACACGAGGACTTTGTCAAGTTTGCATCATTTCAACTCAAGGATCAAGCTGTTGAGTGGTACCAGCAATACAAAGATTCGAGAGGAGGTCGTGTCATTACAGGATGAGTTCGCCATGATTTGAGCTCATCACATTCGAAAAGTGTTGTTGAGAGCAAGCGTGAGGAGTTCCGCAATCTCAAGCAAGGCAACATGTCTGTCTATCAATACAATATCCAGTTCGAGCTCGCTCGTTTTGCTAAGCAAGGCGTGCACGATGAAAAGAGTATGATCTATCAATTGAGAGGTGGTGCGAGAGAAGATCTGCAATTAGCTCTTGTGCTTTTGAGCGAGATAAGTATGATGATTTCTACAACATGGCCTTTGAAGCAAGAAGCTGCCCAGCTCAAATGTGAGGCTTCTAAGAAGAGAATCGGGGATGCGATTCAGTCCTCTTCTTCCTCTCAAGTGGCAGCTAAGCAGCAGAAGTTCTACCTTCCTCCTCCTCCGTTCCGTCGGCCTTATCGTGAGAAGAACTCGGTGGCGTGGATCTTCCCACCCACCCAACCCAAGCTATCGAGAACAAGTCTAATTCTCAAGCTCCAAGGTCAAGTGCTCCTTACCACCGTCCGCTCTCAAGTGACTTGCAACAAATGTCGTGAGAAAGGTCACTATGCGAACAAGTGCTTCAACGAGGCGTCTTCCGCCTCCTCCTCTGTGAAATCTTCAAGCAATGCAGTGGTCAAGCATAATCCAAAGCATGCCAAGGTCAATATGATGAATGCAGCTCAGGCAGAGGATTCTTCTGATGTGATCATGGGTAATCTCTCAGTTAATGATATTCCTGCAAAAGTCTTATTTGATACTGGTGCATCGCATTGTTTCATGTCGAGACCGTTTTTTGCCAAGCATGATTTCACTTCGGAATTCTTGGTTAAACCTCTAGCAATTGTTTCCCCGGGCAAGCATATGAGTTCTAGCTTGGTGGTTCCGAATGTCGGTATCAAGATGGGCGATTATAGATTTCTGGCTAAACCAATTGTTCTCGGTGACTCGGATATTGATCTTATTCTCGGAATGGACTGGCTTTATCAGCACAAAGCTCAGCTTGATTGTGCTGCCAGGGAAATTCAATTGACTCACTCTTCTAATGATGTGATCATCTATACGCTCGTGATGAAACCATTGGTTGTTTTCTCTCAATGAGAAGGCGAACTGAATGCTATCTCTCAATTCGATCGTTTGTGAGTACCAAGATGTCTTTCGGAAGAGCTTCGGGTATGCCTCCTCATCGGCGATTGAGTTCGTTATTGATCTTGAGCACGGCATTTGAACCCGTTTGCAAGCGTCCATACAAGCTTGGACTGATGAGCTGAAGGAATTGAAGAAGCAGCTTCGATGAACAAGAGCGTCTGGGTTTGATCGGACCGAGTTCATCTCCTTGGGGTTGTGGTGTTCTTTTGTCGGAAGAAGGATGGCGCGGACCGACTTTGCGTCGATTACCGTCCATTGAATAAGAAGACAATCAAGAACAAGTATCCACTTCCCAACATCAATGAGCTTTTCGAGCAACTCAAAGGTGCTACTGTGTTCTCCAAGCTTGACCTTCGTATGGGGTATCATCAGTTCGCATTCGTGAACAAGATATTCCCAAGACAGCATTCGAACAAGCTTTGGTTCTTATGAATATCTTGTCATGTCTTTCGGCCTCGTCAATGCTCCTCCAACATTCTCTCGGATGATGAACTTCATATTCAACCCCTACACCAATGAATTCGTCTTGGTCTATCTTGATGATATTTTGGTCTTCTCCAAGAATAAGAAGGATCATGCCAAACATTTGCGATTGGTGCTAGACAAGATCGAGAGTATCAATTCTATGCTAAGTTCTCCAAATGTGAATTTTGGCTTGATGAAGTGCTTTATCTTGGTCATATCATCTCTGCCAAGGGCATCGCTGTTAATCGAGAAGGTGTCCGCAATTGTGAATTGGGAACCTCCTCGAAATGTCAAGCAGCTCCGCATGATTTTCTTGGTCTTGCAAGCTATTGCGAAGATTCGTTGAAAACTTCTCCAAGATTGCAAAGCCTCTTTCCAACCTCCTCGAAGCATGTGAAGTATATACGGTCTCCACGAGTATGGCGTTGCTTTCAATACTCTCAAAGAAAACTCGTCACAGCTCTGTTCGACTCCTCTGATGAATCCAAGCCATTTGAAGTTTTACGTGATGCTTCTCTTCAAGGTCTCGGTCTGTGTTAATGCAAGAGAAGAGAGTTGTGGCTTATACCTCTCGCCATTGAAGCCCAGCGAGAAGAACTACCCCACTCACGATCTTGAGTTGGCGGCAGTTGTCCATGCATTGATAACGTGGAGACATCTCTTGTTGGGAAGGAAAGTGGACATTTTCACCGATCACAAGAGTCTCAAGTACATCTTCACTCAGCCCAACCTCAACCTCGAGCGGACTCGATGGGTGAAATGATTCAAGAGTACAACCCAAGTATTGAATATACTCGGGCAAGGCCAATGTCATTGCAGATGCTTTGAGCGGGAAGGCTTCTTGCAGCAGTCTAATCCTCAAGCCCTTTCAGCGGATCTCGTGAAGCTTTCCATAAGCTGAATCTTCAAGTTGTTCCTCAAGGCTTTCTTGCCAACCTCATAGTATCTCCTACTTTGGAAGATCAGGTTCGTGAGGCTCAACTTCGGATACCATGGTGAAAAAGGTGAAGCGTGGTATCGACAAGGGCATTTCAAGTACAAGTGCTTCCACGTTGATGACAAAGACACTCTGTTCTTTGAGGACGGATTGTGGTTCCTAAGGGTGATCTCGAAAAGTCATTATGAGCGAGGCTCACAATTCGCTTCTATCCATTCATCCTGGAAATGCGAAGATGTACCATGACCTCAAGCAGTCATATTGGTGGACTCGAATGAAGCGAGAAATTGCTCAATTCGTGAATGAATGTGATGTCTGCGGAAGAGTGAAAGCGAACACCAAAGACCAGCTGGTCTCCTTCAACCTCTTGCTATTCCTGAATGGAAGTTTGATCATATTGAAATGGACTTACGTGACTGGTTTCCAAAGTCCAAGCGTGGAAATGATGCTATCTTCGTTGTCATTGACAAGCTTACTAAAGTGGCTCATTTTCTTCCTATCAAAGAATCCATCACAGCAGCTCGGTTAGCGAGCTATACACCTCGAGGATTGTCTCCTTGCGGCATTCCACAAGTGATCTCTTGGACCGTGGCAGCATCTTTACCTCCAAGTTTTGGGATTCTTTTGAAGGCCATGGGCACCAACATTCGTTTCAGACAGCTTTCCATCCTCAAACAAGTGGCCAAGTTGAGCGAGTAAATCAAATTCTTGAAGATATGCTCGGGGCTTGTGTCATTTCTTCGGTATGAAGTGGGAAGATTGTCTTCCATATGCGAGTTCTCTTACAACAACAGCTTCCAAGCGAGTTCGGGCAAGGCCCCATTCGAAATTCTCCATGGCGAGAAAGTGCGTACTCCTCTCAATTGGTGCAGGGCGGTGAGCGCCAACTTCTTGGCAATGACTTGATCCGAAGCGGAAGAAATGTGCCAAGTCATTCGTGAGAATCTCAAAGCCGCGCAATCACGCCGGAAGAGCTATTATGATGATAAGCACCGTGATGTGGCTTTTGAAATCGGAGACCATGTCTACCTCGCGTCTCTCAATGAAAGGCACTTTCGTCGCCCGGTATCAAAGGAAGCTTGCCCCTAGATCGTGGGTCCTTTCAAGATCATTGGGAAAAGAGGCGATCTAGCCTATCAACGAGCTTCCATCCAACTTTGCAAGCGTGCGATGTGTTTCACGTGTCACAACCGCAAGTGCTTCAAGACTCTGAACGCACTATCAACTTCAAGAGATTGACCTTCAAGAAGATCTCTCTTATCATGAGCACCCGTTGCTATTCTTGAAGAAACCGGCGCAAGACTCTCAACAAGTCAATCAAATTCCTCAAAGTGAAGTGGTCACACCATTCCGACCGAGAAGCTACACAGGGCGCGAGGATCACCTCCGTTCGAGTATCCGGAGTTCTTTCAGTCCTAGATCTCGGGGCGAGATCCTCTTGTAGTGGTGGAGTGTTGTAACACCCGGAGTAACTTTCCATATTTGTAACTCCAACTCTTGCCATTTTCGGCATTGTTATATGATATTCCCTCCGTGGTTGGGTTTTCTCCTTTTGCATTTTGTCCATGTCATGCATTTTATTTTATGTCATCATGTGCATCGCATTTGCATACGTGTTAGTCTCATGATTCCGAGCATTTTTCCGTTGTCCGTTTTGCAATCCGGCACTCCTATCTCCCCGGCGGTCCTTTTACGTTTTTCCGTGTGCGGGCACTAAACCTTCTTGAAATGGACCGAGGTTTGTCTAGTGGCCTTGGTATACCACCGTAGACCACGGTCAAGTCTCGGTCATTTGGAGCTCGTTTGGTACTCCAGCAGTTAACCGCACTCTCGCAAAGGCCTCTTTTAAGTTGCAGCCCAACACCCTTTCAAAACAGCCCAATAACCCATCTAAGTCACTTCCATGCTCTCCGTCGTTCGATCACGATCGTGTGGTAAACTACACCTCATTTGGACTCTCCTAGCTCCCTCTATGCCTATTTAAACACCTCCCAAAAATCCGGGTCTTCCTCCCGAAACCCTAGCTTTTTTCTCCGCGCCGCCGACACGTCCGGGCGAGCAGACGCGATCCGCCCCGCCGCCGCCGCCAACGAGCGCCGCCACGTGGCGCCGCCACCCACCTCCGCTGCCCCGCCTGAGCCGTCAGCGGGCCAGCGCCCTCCGCCACACGGGCGAGGCCCAGCCTGCCTGCGCCGCCTCCCGACCGGCCGCCCGCGCTCCTCCGCCGCGCCGCCCGGCGCCTCGCCACCGACCGGCGGCGCCGCCTCGCCCGACCTCCGCCGCCCAGCAGGTCGCCAGCTCCGCCGCGCCCGCCACCTCGCCGCCCGTCGCCGGCCTCCTCCCCGCGCCCGCCGCACCTCGCCCGCTCATGGCGCCACCCCCCGCCAGTCGCCTTCTCCGGCGACCCAGACTCGCCGACCCAGCGCCCGATCCGATCCGGCCTCGGGAACCGCCGCCCGTTGACCTCTTCTCCCCTCACTTTTCTTCTAAGTCCTTAATATTTTGTTATTTTGTTGCATTTTCAAGTGATATATCTTTGCATCTGTAGATCCATTTTGCGCGTATAATATGTCAAAATGTTCGCCTCGAAGAGTAGATCATTTCATCTCATTGCATCATTTTATTTGAGCTCATCTTGATGCCCGAAATGCTGTTGGAAGAGTGCTATGTGATGTTAGTTTCTGATTTTATCAGAACTTGCACTTTTGTTATTTTGCCATGATTATTGTGTGCACCCTATGAATTTGAGTCCTACATGTGTTTTGAAATATGCCATGCCATCTTTCCAGGGGTGTATGCCATGTATTTTTGTGATCTATGTGGTGACTAGCACAAGCATGCAAAGTAGGTGTCCTGCTGTTGCTGATTTCAGCCCTGTTTTAGCTGATTTTGATGCCATGTTAACTTGATGATACCGAGAGATCTATGCATATTTTGAGATACTTCAGTAAGGGTGTTTTGTAAAACATGTCTTGCTCTATCCATCCATGCTCTTGTTTGCAATTATGGGATGCCATAGCTTGAGTCAATCGAGCTCTACTTTTGCTACCAAATGTTTCCTGGCAGATTGTATACATGTTATTCAATTTTGCCTAGCTTGTTGTGGTTGACCCATTTATGCTATGTTATTGTTCTTGCCATGTATGTCTTCTATGTCATGTCTTCTTGATGTATGTATGCTTATTTTTTCATATAAGGCTCTGTAGTGAGTGCATTGAGCTTGTTAACATGCCTACCCGTTATCAGTTTTTGACATGCCATGTTGCTGAATCTGTTAGCGAAACTTTCAATATTGACATGGGTGTTACTATATTTTCTGATCCTTTTTGGCTTATGGTCAGTAAGGGACTTTTGTTCTATGATTTGAGTAGATTCATGCCACGCCATGGTTTGCTATTTTAAGTTCCTGTAGCATGTAGTTTTCTTGCTCTGAACATTGCAACCTGATGCTGTTTTTGCCATGTCCAGCCTGATATTTTGTGCACTTTTGCCATGCTTGTTTGAACCTGTTATGATGTGAACTAGCCGTAGCTCAGTGCTCATCTTTTGTCGAGCATCTTGTGTAGATCACTGCCATGTACTTTGTTGGTACATTTGGGTGCAGTAGCTTAATTAATTGTTGCTTGCTAAGTGGCATCATGCTGTTAATGGCAGATTTGTGCCATTCTTGTTTTGCTTGCCATTTGCAAACCGTGCATCCGATTCGGTGATCTTTATATCGATTTCAACGAAATCATCTCATCTTTCAGTGGCATACTTGGTTTTCAAGTTGATGCCTGGTTCATCATTACCTTCCGGCGCTTATACGCATTGCATATCGCATCTCGCATATCATGTCATGTTTTGCATCATGTTGATTGTGCATTGCACCGTGATTTATTGTGGTTCCTTTGTTTGTGTTGTTGCTTTGGGTAGAGTCGGAGGCGAGTGCGGAACGAGGAAGCTGTTGAGAACGCTTACGAGGATCAAGTTTTCGACAACTCGAGAACATTGCGAGCAAGATGACCATACCCTCGAAATCACTTCTATCTTTGCTATGCTAGTTGCTCGCTCTTTTGCTATGCCTATGCTGCGATGCCTACCACTTGCTATATCATTCCACCCATATTGCCATGTCAGCCCTAACCATCTTTTCCTAGCAAACCGTTGATTGGCTATGTTACCGCTTTGCTCAGCCCTCTTATAAGCGTTGCTAGTTGCGAGTGAAGTGAAGTTTGTTCCTTGTTGGAACATGGAGATGTTGTTCCTTTTGGAACATGTTTACTTGTTGGGGATATCACAATATATATATCTGCTATAATTAATACATCTATATACTTGGTAAAGGGTGGAAGGCTCGGCCTTATGCACAGTGTTTTGTTCCTCTTGCCACCTAGTTTCCGTCATACGGTGTTATGTTCCTTGATTTTGCGTTCCTTACGGTTGGGTGATTTATGGGACCCCTTGACAGTTCGCTTTGAATAAGACTCGTCCAGCAAGGCCCAACATTGGTTTTACCATTTGCCACCTAAGCCTTTTCCCCGGGTTTTCGCGAGCCCGAGGGTCATCTTTATTTAACCCCGGACGGTGCTCCTTGAGTGCTGGCCCGAACGAGCAGACTCATGGGCCACCACGGGAAACTTCGAGGGCTGGTTTTACTCGTAGGGCTGACCTATCCGGTGTGCCACGAGAACGAGATATGTGCAGCACCTATCGGGATTTGTCGGCACAGTCGGGTGGCTTTGCTGGTCTTGTTTTATTGCTGTCGAAATGTCTTGTAGTCCGGGATTCCGAGATTGATCGGGTCTTCCCGGTAGAAGGAATATCCTTCGTTGACCGTGAGAGCTTATAATGGGCTAAGTTGGGACACCCCTGCAGGGTAATATCTTTTGAAAGCCGTGCCCGTGGTTATGAGGCAGATGGGAATTTGTTAATGTCCGGTTGTAGAAAATCCAAAGTTGACCTCAATTAAAATACACATCAACCGTGTGTGTAACCGTGATGGTCTCTTCTCGGCGGAGTCCGGGGAGTGAACACGGTGTTGGAGTTATGTCTGACGTAAGTAGTTCAGGATCACTTCTTGATCGCTATTAGCTTCACGACCGCGCTTTGCTTCTCTCCTCGCTCTCTTTTGCGAAGTAGCCACCATATATGCTAGTCGCTTGCTGCAGCTCCACTTTACTACCCTGTCCTTCCTATAAGCTTAAATAGTCTTGATCTCGCGGGTGTGAGATTGCTGAGTCCCCGTGACTCACAGATACTTCCAAACACAGTTGCAGGTTCCGATGAGGCGGTCAGGTGATTCAACCGAGCTCAAGTGGGAGTTCGACGAGGAACGTGGTCGTTACTATGTGTCTTTTCCAGATGATCGATAGTGGTGCCCAGTTGGGACGATTCGGGGATCTGTAGCATTTGGGGTATCTTCTTTTATTTTGGTTCCGTAGTCGGACCTTGAGTGTACTCGAATGATGGATGTTTATTTATGTCTTGTGTGAAGTGGCGATTGTAAGCCAACTATGTATCTCTGTCCCTTATTTATTACATGGGTTGTGTGAAGATTACCTCACTTGCGACATTGCTTTCAATGCGGTTATGCCTCTAAGTCGTGCCTCGACACGTGGGAGATATAGCCGCATCGGGGCGTTCTGGAAGAGATGAATGGAGTGCAGGGAGTTGGAACTCCCTCCTGCCTTAACTTAACCCACGCTTTCATGAAAGCGCGGTAGTACTGCGGGTCATCGCGGTAGTACCGCCCGAGCGGAAGTACCGCACACAAGGCGGTAGTATTTCTCGTCCAGCGGCAGTATAAAATTATTGCCGCGATGGAGGCGGTAGTACCGTGCCGTGGACGCAGCAGTGCAAGCACAGGAGCGACCCATCTCCAGCGGTAGTACCGTGGCTTACCACGGTAGTACCGCAAACCCAAGAAAGTGCACGTTTCGTCAAAAACAGATAAAATTGGCCTTTTCAATGCAAACTTCAAGCAACCGGACACAAAAAAGAGCACACACGAAGGAACTCAAACACAAACACGGCTCAAAAGTAGGCAAAAGACAACGAGGACCAAACACGAACCAAAACCTCTCAAAGAGAGAGGGCGGTGGCCGGAGCCACCTATGTTTGAGTCAATTGGTATGGCACCGCGAAGAATTATCGTTGGGCCCATGACCAAAACTCGTCTTTGAAGCACAAGTACCATAAAAAATGGCTAATGTGAAACAGTTGATCAATTTATGCATAATGGGGGGAGGGAGAGTTCATTGAGAGAACAACACTCCCCGTATGTCTATGCCTACACCTAGAAAAGACATCACGATGAGCATGGTGGGGTGTGCAAGGGTTCAAGCCACATTGCTCGAATCAATGATATTTAGCTCATGCCTTAACTCGCGAGATCTTGCTTCATCTAAGGGCTTCGTGAAGATATCTGCAAGGTTATCATGAGTGTTGACATAGTTTAGCTCGATCTCCCCTCGCCTAATGTGATCCCGGATGAAGTGATGCCGAATCTCAATAAACTTCGTCTTGAAGTGTTGCACCGGGTTGAGAGAAATCTTGATGGCACGTTCATTGTCACACCAAAGAGGCACTTTGTCACAAATGACACTGTAATCCTTTAAAGTTTGCCTCATCCAAAGAAGTTGAACACAACAACTACCGGCAGCCACATACTCCGCTTCGATGGACGCCAGAGACACACAACTTTGCTTCTTAGAATACCAACTCACCAAAGAGCAACCCAGAAATTGGCACCCTTCGGAAGTTGACTTCCTATCCACTTTGTCTCCCGCCCAATCCGAGTCTGAAAAGCCCACAAGGTTGAAGTTAGCTCCTCTTGGGTACCATAAGCCAAAGTTTGGGGTATGAGCCAAATATCGAAAGATTCGCTTGACCGCCACATAGTGGCTTTCCTTAGGCGAGGCTTTAAACCATGCACAAATCCACACACTCAACATGATATCCGGTCTAGATGTACAAAGGTAAAGCAAGGAGCCAATCATGGAACGATATACCTTTTGATCCACCGCTTTACCATTGGGATCTATGTCGAGTTGGCATTTGACGGGCATTGGAGTGGAAGTCGGCTTGACATCACTTAGCTTGAATCTCTTGAGCATGTCTTGAGTGTATTTGGCTTGGTTGATGAAGGTTCCTTCTCTTCTTTGTTTGATTTTGAACCCAAGAAAGAACTTCAACTCTCCCATCATTGACATCTTGAACTTCAAGGTCATGAGAGCGGCAAACTCCTCATTGAAAGATTTGTTAGGAGAACCAAAGATAATATCATCAACATCTAGTTGGCATACAAACAACTCCCCTTTGACCTTCTTAGTAAAAAAAGTGGGGTCGATTTTCCCAATTTCAAACCCACGATCTTGCAACAACTCGATAAGGTGCTCATACCACGCACATGGGGCTTGTTTAAGGCCATAGAGTGCCTTATCGAGTTGGTACACATGATTGGGGAACTCGGGATCCTCAAACCCCGGGGTTGTTTGGCATACACGAACTCATTAATAGGACCATTAAGAAAAGCACTCTTCACATCCATTTGTTGCAACTTGAAGTTATGATGAGAAGCACAGACAATCAACAAACAAATAGATTCAAGGCGAGCAATAGGAGCAACGGTTTCACCGTAGTCGATACCCTTGACTTGGGAGTAGCCTTGTGCTACCAAACGAGCCTTGTTGCGAACGATAATCCCATGAGCATCTTGCTTGTTCTTGAATATCCACTTGGTTCCAATGACATCATGGTTCCCCTTTGGCCTGGCACCAATCTCCACACCTTGTTGTGCTCGAAGTTGTTGAGTTCTTCATGCATGGCATTAAACCAATCCGGATCCTCGAGCGCCTCATAGACCTTTTGGGGTTCAACATAAGAAACAAATGTGTGATGTTCACAATTGTTTGCTAATTGTCTACGAGTGCTTACCCCCTTTCTTAAGCTTCCAAGCACATTTGTCATGACATGATCTTTGGTAGTGAGCTTGGATGCAATCTTGGCAGCACGACGCTCCAATTCCTCCTCATGAGAGAGTTGAGGAGCGGTAACTTGATCATCTTGTGCATCGTCTTGAGCTTGTTCTTGATCTTGAGCTTGCTCTTGATCCTGAACTTGCTGGGTGGTGAGAACTTGACCTTGGGCATCACTTGGTGTTTCACCACCATCTTGAGGTTGATCTTGCCCTTGATCTTGTTCATTTGGTTGAGGGCCTTCACTTTGTTCTTTGGAAGCGTGTGGGTCTTGGGTTGGTGATGTTTCCACTTGAGTGGAACATTGTCCTTCTCCTTCGGCCACAAGGGGTTCCTCAATGGGTAGGATATGACCAACACCCATTCTTCTTATGGCCTGGGGAGGAATTTCATCACCTACATCACAAGTACCACTTTGCTCCACTTGGGAGCCATTATTCTCATCAAACTCCACGTTACACGTCTCCTCAATAAGTCTCGCGGACTTATTGAGGACACGGTAGGCATGAGAGTTTGTAGCATAACCAACAAATATGCCCTCATGAGCTCTAGCCTCAAATTTAGACAAACGAACACCTTTCTTGAGAATGAAACACTTACGCCCGAATACCCGGAAGTACTTGAGGTTGGGCTAGCTGCCAGTGAGTATCTCATATGGAGTCTCGTTCAAGCCTTTGCAGAGATAGAGCCGATTGGATGCATGACAAGCGGTAATGATGGCTTCGGCCCAAAAGTTGTACGGAGACTTGAACTCCGCCATCATGGTCCTTGCCGCATCCATCAACGTCCGGTTCTTCCTCTCCGCTACACCATTTTGTTGAGGGGTGTAAGGTGCGGAATATTGATGCTTGATCCCCTCATCACTAAGAAACTCATCCAAGGTGTGGTTCTTGAACTCGGTGTCGTTGTCACTTCTTATCGTCAAGATCTTTGCATTGTGTTGACGTTGAGCTTCATTTGCAAAGTTGATGACAATTTGTTAGGTATCACTCTTCCTCTTGAAGAAATATACCCAAGTGTATCTTGAATAATCATCCACAATCACCAAGCTATACTTTCTACCCCAAAGACTATCAAAGGATGGAGGCCCAAAGAGATCCATGTGAAGGAGCTCCAAGGGCCTCTTCGAGTAGATGATAGTCGTGGGTGGGTGAGCCTTCTCATGTAACTTTCCTTTGATACAAGCACTGCAAGCACGATCTTTGGCAAAACTAACATTTGTTAGTCCACGGGCATGGTCCCCCTTGAGAAGACTTTGCAAAGATCTCATATTGTCGTGGGCTAAACGGCGATGCCAAAGCCATCCCACGTCAACTTTAGCCATTAGGCATGTCGCGGCCTTAGTGGGTCACTCCGAAAAGTTACTCACATATAGTTCTCGACATGCCCAACAAAGGCTACTTTAAGAGTCTTGCTCGACAATAGGGCCACGGTATCAATACCAAAGAAACTGGCAAAGCCCATGAGTGCAAGTTGACGAACGGAAAGTAAGTTGTATGCAAGGGATTCAACATGCATGACTTTCTCGATCGTGAGATCATGAGAAATGACAACTTTGCCAAGACCCAATACCTTAGAAGATGAGGCATCACCCCACTCGACGTTGGTGGGCATAGATGAAACCTTGTGCACGTCCACCACCAAGTCCTTGATTCCGGTTATATGATTTGTGGCTCCACTATCGAGCAACCATGACCCCCCACCGGAAGCAAACACCTACAAGATATCAATGCTTGGATTTAGGTACCCATTTTGTAATGGGTCCTTTTATGTTACTAACAAGGGTCTTAGGAACCTAAATAGACCATTCAATGTACTCTTAAGGAGAACCAAAAAGTTTGGCATAAACATGCCCATCACTAGCACGACATAACACATAAGAAGGGTTAAAGTCACCGGCTTTGTTGGAAGGGGTGGCATTGCCCTTCTTGACACCACCACCCTTCACATTGTTCTTCTTCTCCTTAGAAGCACCCTCTCCCTCCTTCACAAAAGTTTTCTTGAGAGGAGGAGGTCATTTGGCCTTGTCATTCTTCTTCTTATTATTGTACTTGGGTGCAAAACCAATTCCATCCTTGCCCACAACTTCCTTTTGATTGCTCAAAAGGTCGTTGAGGTTCTTCTCACCTTGTATGCAAGACACAAGGCCTTTCTCAAGTTATTCCTTCAACTTGGCATTCTCCCCCACAAGATGCACATGCTCACAACATGGGTTAGTAGCATTTGCATTATCAATTAAAACCATATGAGGAAATGTGGCTTTCTCCTTGGTTAGCTTCACTTGGAGTTGATCATGAGACTCTTTGAGGTTAGCATGAGCACTCTTCAAGGCCTTGTGAGCCTTGTCAAGTATATCAAACTCCTCCTTGAGTCTAGCATGGTCAAGCCCAAGTTTAGCCTTCACGGAATTGAGCACAAGAGATACAACAAGATCATGATCAAGATCTTTCTTTAATTTAGCACGATCATATCTTTGTGTGACTCCTCAAGAGCCAAACAATGACCACGCTCTTCCTCAAGCGCATTAGAGAGATCCGATATCTCATCGACATAGTCACGACTATGCCCTTCCATCTTAGAGATGGGTTCTTCGTGAGCGTCGAACATGTCATTGGCTTCACCAAGTTGTTCCAAGAGAGCGATGAAGTGCTTCTTGGGTTTACCCTTGAGCTTACTCATAAAAGACTCATATTCATTTTCTTCCTCCTTCAACCCCTCACTTTCATCAATGCAATCCGTCAAGGAAGGATTAGTAGCGATGGTGGTTTTGATGTTGGGGGTTACCTTATTGGTGGCTTTGGCCATGAGGCACTTGGCGGTGATGTTCTCGTTGGTGAGTCAAAGAGGCACACCCATGGCGTTGTTGCAATGGCAACGGAGGCCGTGGCAACCGTCTCATTGTCTTCATCATCATCATTCTCATTGTACTCTTCTTGTGCCACCATCCCCTTGGGAGGTGTCTTCTTGGTGAAGTTGTTCTTGTTTGGGAAGGACTTGTCCTTGTCTTTTTGGATAAGTGATACATCTCCATCGTATCTACAATTTTTTATTGTTCCATGCCAATATTCTACAACTTTTACATACTTTTGGCAAATTTTTTTACTATTTTTGGGACTAACATATTGATCTAGTGCCCAGTGCCAGTTCCTGTTTGTTGCATTTTTTGTTTCACAGAAAATTCATATCAAACGGAGTCCAAACGGGATAAAACTGACGGAGATTTTTTGGAATATATGTGAATTTTGGGAAGTGGAATCAACGTGAGACGATGCCCGAGGGGCCCACGAGGGTGAGGGGCGTGCCCCAGGGGGTCAGGCGCGCCCTGGGCCCTCGTGGCCACTACGTAAGGCGGTTGGTGCCCTTCTTTTGCTGCAAGAAGCCAATATCCGGATAAAATTTGTGTCCAAATTTCAGCCCAATCGGAGTTACGGATCTCTGGGAATTTAAGAAACGGTGAAAGGGTAGAATCAGGGAACGCAGTAACAGAGAGAGACAGAGAGACATATCCAATCTTAGAGGGGCTCTCGCCCCTCCCATGCCATGGAATCCAAGGACCAGAGGGGAAACTGTTGGGGATATTACTACTGGGTGTAAACCGGCCAGGAGAGGCCGGGTTAACCCCATAATGGTTCACTGCATCTGAAGCCCGTGAAGACAAAGACGGTGACGCTTTGAGAAGGCCCAGGGCCCAAAGCCGGTTTAAGGCCTATAGACATAAACCGACATTGATATGTAAACTTGTGTTGTAAGATAGAAAGTGTAGAGACCGAGCCTGACACGTTTACGAGCCGGCCTCGGGATTCCGTAAACCGACGGGCGTCAACCCATGTATATAAGGGGACGACCCGACGGCAGTTTAGGAAAACAGACAACAACTCGAGACTTAGGCAAAGCGTATTCGCTCCCAGGTCAGCAAAACCCTAGCAATTCCACAACAACTGGATTAGGCTTTTACCTTCATCGCAAGGGGCCGAACCAGTATAAACTCTCTGCGTCCCCTGCCCGCTTTAACCCCTTTAAGCTAACCCGCATGATGGCTCCATGACTAAGTCCTTTCCTTAGGACATCTGCCGTGACAAAACCACGACAGTTGGGGCCCATAGTGGGGCTATCACACGATGGTTTTGAGTTCTTAGAGGGCAGCTTTGAAGGACTCAAGGGCTATGCTGTGGGCCGGATGACCAAGAGTCGTCGTGGCAAGCTCTACATCGATGATGCAGGCTGGGGCCCCGAGGCCGTCTCAATCAAGGACGAGTACCGGGTCCCCTTCGGCGGCATACACATTTTCATTGGCAAGATCGGCGAACTGGGCCCTGAGCCGGACATCTGCACCAACATCGTCGAGACGGCTCAGCATGCGAGATCTGCCTGGGTTAAGCCTGCCATGAAGCGTGCCTTCGTGGGAGTCATCCACGGAGTGGAATATGAGGATAGATCGGAATTTGGTGGTGAGACCGTCGTTTATTCCGGCGATGAGTCATCGATCGGAGAAACCGAGTCGTTGTACCAGTTGCAAGATGGCCGGATTGGGGGCTGCTCCAATGGCGACAATATTCCGTACCCCTTTGATCCGCCAAACCGGGTTGCGATCTTCAAGGCCGGTACACAGCCAGCGCTCCACTCTTCGACCGCAGCGGCGACGATTTCCGGATCAGTAGCAGCAACGACAACCGGAGCAGGAGGCCCTGTACGACTGCCGGCTCAGGTTCTATCTGATTTATTTGACGCTTTTGGCGATACTGATGGCGGAGGTCAACCCGGCAGATCAAGAAGTGTATAATGCGGAAATCACGAAGGTGAAAGATCAGATCACCCAGGCCAAAGCCGACTTGGTACCAGAGGATACCAGGATGGCTGCGGAATGGGCCGCACTGGATGCACAGGCTTACCAGCTTATGCTGGATCAGAGTGCGTCAAACGATGTCCTGAAGAGGAGGTACCGATCTCGCTTGCCGCCGGTTTATGAAGCCAGGAACCTCTTTAATACCCCAGGAGCAGGGACCAGTAATCTGCCGGTGGTAAAACGGGTGGAGGCACCTGGAGCGGGGGCGCCGGTTCAGCCACGTTTGGTGGATCCGCCTCGACAGAACAACGTTTCGACACAGCATGTCCCAACACCACCGGGTCATTACTCTAACCCGATGGACAACATTGTCGCTGCCGCTTCACGGTGGCGCCCCGATTGAAGGCGAGTCTCCGGTGGCAGTCGAGACGCGACGGGCTAGGGAGCTTCTTCAGACAGCTTTGGTTCAGCAGCAGGCTTATTCATATAGTCGCGAGAGGATCCATTCTACTCCCTGCCCAAGCTGGAGCTATAGCAGGCGTATGGATGAACCGGCCGTGTCAAGCAATGCATGAAACCATGATCCGCCCCGTGGCCATAACCCGGCGGGTGGTGGCGGTGATGCTCAGGATGTGGTGGATCGCGCTCGAGCTCGTCGAGAGGCCGAGTTAGCAGCGCAACACGAGGCCCGCCAACTTACTCCGGTTCGTCCAACCACATCGGTGGAACCAGGAGTTACTTCCAGCTCTTTGGGAGTGCCGTGTCTCATCCTAGAGCTACGCAACATGCGTCTGCCCAAGGATTTCAAAGGCCCGCGTAAAGTGCCGAATTACACCGCTGATTTATCCCCCGAGTCATGGGTCGAAAGCTATGAGATTGCAATGGAGATGCTGGATGTGGATGATGCGGCGTGCGCTAAATACTTCACCATGATGTTAGAAGGAACGACTCGCACTTGGTTGAAGAACTTGCCAGCTAACTCCATCGGGTCATGGGCCGAGTTGAGGGCCCGGTTTATCCAGAATTTCAAGGATACATGCAAGTAGCCCATATCAATTGTGGACTTAGTTGCCTGTGTCCAGGAGGAAGGAGAATCAACAACCCATTGGGTGCGCCGAGTCTCGGAGATTTTGCATTCTTTGGACCGCATCAACGCTGATACAACAGTTTTGACATTGGAAGACAATTGCCGGTTTGCACCTCTGAAGTTGAAGTTGGGACGGCTCAAACGTCACTGCAATGACATGTGGACTCTCATGGCCGCTCTGGTGAAGTATGCCGACTCTGATAGTACCAAGGATCCTGAGTCTGACGATGATAAGACAGGGAAGGGAAAGAAGAGCAGCAACACCAAGGGGCAGCAGCATAACCCGGCGGGTCATGGAAACAGCGGTAAGCGCAAAGCGGATAACAGTATAGATTTTGTGGCTAATTGTAAGTGCATCTAGTGCCCCTTAGTGATTTTGGTGTATTGAAGACTTATAGGTTAAGGGACTAATGTGTTTATGAGTGTACACAGGTCTATAAGTCTATGAGGAGTTTGATATTTACAGAGAAAGTCGACCCCTAAAAATGAAGTTCTTCGACTGAAGACTTTGATATTCTGAAGACTTTGAAAGTGAAGAAATTGGTGTGACCTTGAAGACTTGGGATTCATTTGAGGAACATGAAGCGTGAAGACTTTTGTGTTCGTAGTTTCGTTTTGTCTTTCTTGAGTCATAGGAAACACCGTACTGTTAAAGGGGGTCGAGGAAATACTAAGGAAAAAATTTCCATGTGATGCTCAACTCAAAATCCTACACCTACCAATCCCTTCGAGTGAAGCCATTGGAAATCTCATACAGTTCACCAATTTCTTGATGATAGAGACGAAGTTCTTCCGGTCACGAGAATTTGTTCTGACCGAGGAGTTAGGAATTCGCCAAAGTGGATTGCCTACACAAGAGGAACATCATAGCCCCGAGGAATTTGAGAATCAAATTTCCGACCGTTGTTGTCTTTGCGCCACCTGTCCCAAAATATCTTATCCACCTAACGGTCATATCATTGAAGGGCATTTATGTCTTATCATGTTGGGCTGCTCCCTAGGCTATAAATAGCCGCCCCTACAACCACTAGCTGGTTGGCTGCTCGAGAGAACTTGACACTTGTCATTTGAGAGCAACCCATCCTCCGAGGACTTTGAGCGAAAATCATCGAGTGAGGAAAACCCAAAACCAAACCCTACAAACCCAAAGTGATTGAGCATTCTCAAGAGATTGATCCTGCGTGGATCCGGCGCTTTTACCTTTGAAGACTGTGCTTCTTCCAGACGGTTAGGTGTCATGGTCTAGAGCATCCAAGAGGAATTGTGGATCGCCGAGTGACCAAGTCTGTGAAGGTTTGGAAGTCGCTGAAGACTTACCACGAGTGATTGGGCGAGGTCATGTGACCTTAGTTCAAGGAGAATACGGTGAGGACTTGGTGTCCTGAGCTGCGTGCTCAGAGACTGGGTGTCCAGGACTATGTGTCCTCGAGTTTAAATACTCAGCCGCTCCAACCAGTCGTACAACTGAGACAGCAGTTGGAACTGGTCTACCAAATCATTGTCTTCACCAACCTAACTGGTTCTATTTCCTCAACTCTTTCATTTCCTCATTACTATGTTGAGTGTTCGTTCATATCTGTGTTTGAAGACTTTGACTGAAGACTTTCTCAATTTCCTCAGTTCAATTTCTTCAGTCTGTTTGTCTTCATCTTGTGCTATCCTGTGTTTACGCTTTCTGTACTCTTTGATTGTCTTCATTTCATCATGATGACCATGCCCGCATTCTCTTATGCTTACTTGAGTACTTATTCCGCTGCAAGTAGTTCTTCACTTAGGAATTTCCTCACCGGCAAATTCCTCATTGAAGAATTCATAAAAATCGCCTATTCACCCCCCTCTATTCGATATAACACACTTTCAATTGGTATCAGAGCAAGGTACTCCCTTGTTATGTGTGATTTTGGTTTAACCACCTGGAGTTTTAGTTATGTCGACCGCAGCTATGAAGAAAGTGACATGCCCTATCTTTGACGGTCATGATTATCCGAAGTGGGAGGCCATGATGAGGAAGCGCCTCATGGCAATGGACAGCATGCTGTGGACCGTCACTGAAATTGGTCTTACTGATCTATGCAAGACGGCGAACGCAGATGATATTCGCAAGTACACTCGACTTGACATCATGGCAAATGATATCATCTGTTCCTGCCTATCTAGATATGAATTCAAGCGCATTATGCATCTTTGCAATGCGAAGATTATCTGGGACCGAATCTCCGACGTCTATGAAGGTCATCGAACCCGTCATGATCCTTGGTTTGAGGACTTCAAGGAATCTCTCAAAACGATGACTTTCGAACCAGAATCATCATCTTCTGCATCATGTCTCATGGCAAAGGGTGACAAGGTAACCGAATGTTCCTCATCCGAGTATAGTGACGATGAATCTGATGATGATGGATCTGATGATGACATTGAACCTAGTTATACCAAGCTTGTTTGTATTGCCACCAAACAACAACATGCCTTGGAAAAGGTTCAAAACATGTTAGGTAAAAGTGATGATATGTTAGGTGAAGAAATGGATCGCACTAAAGCCCTGACTGAAAATCTTCAGAGACTTCAGTCTAGGTTTGACAGCCTTCAAGGTCATCATAACACTCTCTTGTCTGATCATGAGAAACTTTCTTATGAATTTCTTCAAAGAAAGCAAGATCTTGAGAAGCTAAGAGTGAGTTATGAATATCTTCAAAAGGAGCGCGATTCATTACTTGCTCAACAAATCAGCGCCTCTCAGGAAGAATTTGCTCCTCCATGCTTAAAGTGCATTGAACGTGAATCTGCTAAATCTTCACCTGAATGTTCAAATGCTTCAACTGTTACAAATTCTTCACCTGCCCCTGCTATCACTAATTCCTCATCTGAGGACTTTGCTATTATCACTGACGATGCAGGGCTGAAGGAATTGTACATGACAGGCATGTACAAAAGCCTCAAAGGGCATCAGACTCTTTGTGATGTGCTTAAAAAGCAGATCCTCAACAGGAACCCTAGGAAAGAGAGTATTGCCTTTGAGAGGAAACTCAATGCTGATGGAACATATTGGAAGCCTGAGCAGTATCCCAAAACCTCATGGGTTGCCGCAAAGGGACCTTCAGTTGATCCATTTAACTTATCTGGCTTTACATGCGAATCTCCTCATTCTTCTGATGAGTCATTTGACTCCAACTATAAACTGTTCAAAAATCAAAATGGTGAAGTATTTGCTAGATATGTTGGCACTAACTGCAAGAACGGTTCCCCTATGAAGAAAATCTGGGTTCCCAAGAAGTGCCTTGAAAGTCTTCAGGTGAATGTCCTCATGGCACCACCTGTGAAGAAAAGGATCCCCAGATCAAATTCTTCACATGGACCAAATTCTTCATATGGATCCAAGTCCTCATACGGACCAAATTCCTCACGTGGATCAAATTCCTCAAAAGGATCAAAGTCCTCATATGATTATCATCGTGCTAACAACTCTGTTTCGCAGGGTAGAGCTAAGGGTTATGAATATGTGCATTATTCTTCAAACCAATATGTTCATAAGTCCTCGAAGAATTTCTCTGCTTATTCATATGCTTACCCTAACCCCTCTTATGTGAAACGAAATGGATTGGCCTCTATGCCACCATTCTCATATGGTGCTCGCAGAGTGATGAACTCTTTGCCACCCCTTCAGATGTGGGTGGTGAAGAAAAGAACTAATCTCTTCTGCAGGGTCAGGTCTCCAGACGTGCTTTAACGTCTGAAGAATTTGTTGGGGGCCTGACAAAAATGCCTGAAAGGACGCAGGCTAATCATGAAGAAATGAACTTTCATTTCACACGTCCTCATACTGCTTATCTGTTATACTACCTGATGAAATTCATCTGATGAACTTGATATCATATTCTTCACTGATGAAGTATATGAGATCGTAAGTTGCACTAATTCATCTGCAGGATGATCAACCCAAAGCCAATGAGTGGGTCCTCGATAGTGGATGTACAAATCACATGAATGGTGACAAGAATCTATTGATGGATACTCCCTTATCACCGTCACATCTGAAGCATAATATCTTTGCTGACAAAGGCAAAAGTCAGGTATTGGGTCTTGGTAAGGTTGCGATCTCTAAGGACATACACATGGACAAAGTCATGCTTGTTGAGTCCTTAGGATACAACCTCATGTCAGTCTCAATGCTTTGTGATCTTGATATGGTTGTTTTCTTTGGCAAGTATCGTTGTGTTGTGATCATGGAAGCTGACAATTCCAAAGTCTTCGAAGGCTTTAGGAGAGGAGACTTGTATATTGTTGATTTCTCTACAGGACCACAACCAGTGTGTGTCTACTTGCAAAAGCTTCGAGATATTGGCTATGGCATCGTGACTTGGTCACGCAGGCATGAGGAATTTGCACACGCTTGCGAAGAAGAAGCATGTCATTGGCATTGAAAATGTCAAATTCCTCAAGGATCACTTGTGTGGAGCCCGTGAAGCTTGAAAATGACCAAGGCCAAGCATCCAATAAGACTATCATGACCACTACTCGTCCATTGAATTGCTTCACATGGACCTCTTTGGTCCTAATCATTACTCAGCAATCACTAATGATGCATCTCTATATGGCTTTGTTATTGTTGATGATTACTCTCGTTACACATGGGTACACATTGTTACTTACAAACATGAAGTGCAGGAAGTCTTCAAACGATTTTCCTCGAGGGCTTCAACCAACTTTGGTGTGAAGATTAGACACATCAGGAGTGACAATGGAACTGAGTTCAAGAATTCCGGTCTTGATGCCTATCTTGATGAACTTGGTATTACTCATGAGTTATCTGCTCCCTATGCACCTCAGCAAAATGGCGTCGTGGAGCGCAAGAACATAACTCTTGTTGAGATGGCTCGCACTATGCTTGATGAATACAAAATGCCTAGTCGTTTTTGGATTGATGCAATTGATACCGCGTGCCACATCATCAACAGTATATCTTCACAAATTCTTCAAGAAGACTGCCTATGAACTCCTCAACGACAAGAAACCCAATGTGAGTTATTTCAAAGTCTTGATTGCTAAATGCTGGATTAGAGATCCTCATCACAATTCTAAATTTGCACCAAAGCACATGAAGGTTTTATGCTTGGTTACGGAAAGGACTCGCACACCTACAGAGTCTTCAACATTGCTCTTCACAAGATTGTTGACATCAGATGTGCGGTTCGATGAAACTAATGGCTCGCAAAGAGAGCACCTACCTTCGTGTTAGATGAACCAGCTCCCGAGGAATCTATCAAGTTCAAGGCAACCGAGGATGTCATTCCCATCAAGAATCTGCTTGAAGAATTCATTCTGTCGCGAAGAACGCCGAGTGATGCACTGAAGATAATGTCAAGACAATGGTGTCAAGAAAATGCTGATCAAATTCCTCGACGGCAACCAGCTCATCCTCGCGTTGCAAAAGAAGTGCAAGTTGACAAGATCATCGATGACATTGAAGCGCCAGGTCCTCTCACACACTCAAAAGCTTCACATTTATCTAACTTTTGTGGGCACTATGCTTTTGTCTCTATTACAGAGCCCACTAAGGTAGATGAAGCATTTCTGGAGCCTGAGTGGATTTAGGCCATGCAAGAAGAATTACATCAGTTCGAGCTCAACAATGTCTGGGAACTGGTCAAACGTCCAGATCCTCGCAAGCATAATATCATTGGCACAAAGTGGATCTACCGCAACAAGCAAGATGAAAATGGCCTTGTGGTAAGGAATAAGGCACGACTTGTAGCTCAAGGCTACACACAGGTTGAAGGAATTGATTTCGATGAAACTTTTGCACCTGTTGCTAGACTTGAGGCTATTCGATACTACTTGCTTATGCTAACCATCATAATATCACTTTATATCAAATGGATGTGAAAAGTGCATTCCTCAATGGTAAGCTTGAGGAAGAAGTATATGTTGCTCAACCCCCAGGTTTTGAAGATCCCAAGAATCCCGACAAAGTCTTCAGACTCAACAAGGCCCTCTATGGTCTCAAACAGGCCCCACGGGCGTGGTATGATACATTGAAGGAATTCTTCATGAAGAATGGCTTCACACCGGTTCACTCGACCCTACTCTCTTTACTAAATCATATGATGGTGAACTGTTTGTGTGTCAAATATACGTTGATGAATTTGCCTATATGATGAGTGAAGAATATCAAATGTCTATGACGGGAGAGTTGAAATTCTTCTTAGGTCTTCAAATTCGTCAACAACACAATGGCCTATTCATATCTCAGGAGAAATACCTCAAAGATGTCCTGAAGAAATTCGGCATGCAAGATTGCAAAGGCGTCAAAATTCCTATGCCCACAAATGGCCAGCTATGCACTGACGAAAATTGTATTGACTTCGATCACAAGGTATACCGCTCCATGATTGGTTCTCTATTGTACTTATGTGCATCTAGGCCAGATATAATGCTTAGTGTTTGCATGTGTGCCCGATTTCAAGCTACAACGAAGGAGTCACACCATAAGGCTGTGAAGCATATTCTTCGATATCTAGCTCACACACCAACACTAGGATTATGGTACCCCAAGGGCTCTACTTTTGATCTCATTGGATATTCTGACTCTGACTATGCTGGTGATAGTGTGGACCGCAAGTCAACATCTGGTACTTGTCATTTCCTCGACGATCTTTGGCCTGTTGGTCCTCGAAGAAACAGAATCACAGATCACCGCTCATCGCGGAAGCTGAATACATTGTTGCTGGCTCTTGTTGTGCTCAATTGCTGTGGATGAAGAAAACTCTCAAGGACTACGGCATCAACGTGAAGAATGTGCCTCTCTACTGTGACAATGAGAGTGCCATCAACATTGCTCACAACCCAGTTCAGCACTCGAAGACAAAGCACATTCAGATTCGTCATCATTTTCTTCGTGATCATGTGTTGAAGGGCGACATCTCCATCGAGCATGTGAAGACTCAAGAACAACTAGCCGATATCTTCACAAAGCCCTTGGATGAGAAGAGATTTAGCAAGTTGCGTGTGAGCTAAATATCTTAGAATCTTCGAATGTTCTTTGAAAAGGACACACATCCTGACACATATGCAAAATTGATGACTTAGATGTGCAACACATGAAGAAACGTTTTTTCTTCAATCAATGAAGAATAACACTCTAAGTGTGAAGAAATTAATGAAGAATTTGATTCTCAGAACCCTACGACAATTGTACGCGGTGTCTGAAATCATCATTCTTATACGGTGGGACACGCCACCACCAAGTTGAAAATCTTTAATTTGAGTTTTTCCTCAGTTTTTGAAATTCTTCTGTTTTTTTAAATTCTTCAACTTTGCGAAATCTTCACTGTTTCCGTCGCTTTTCTTCATTGGATATATATATATATATATATATATATATATATATATATATATATATATATATATATATATATATATATATATATATATCCTCTACAAGATTCACTTATGGCTATTTCTTCAAGTCGTTTTTTCGCTAAGTGAATGTGATCGACCCTTCCCCTCTATGCTATACTCAACCCAATCTACTCACAAATTCTTCATATGCATTCTATTTGAAACTCGTTCAAAATCTTCACTGTGTCCTTGTCAGCTGAAGAAATTGCGAACGGAACTTTAAAACTGATCTTATCCAAACTTTCGGTTTTGCCGCTCAAACCGTTTCGCATGCCACGATAGATTTATCTATTTCACCCACGATCTAACACAATCTCCACTTCTCAGTACGTGGGTGACACATGTCAAGCGAATGAGAAGGGTCAGGGGCACGTTCGTCCCAAATCTTCGGGCGAACAGTTTTTCACCGTGGCTATATATACCCCCTCTCCCCTTCCTCACTTCCTTTACTCCGCTCAACCGCTCTCTCTCGCTCGAGCATCTCAAACCCTAGTGCCGCCACTACTCCATCGTCGCCGGTGAGGAAGAGCTTCACTGCCTCGACCTCGTCACCGACGTACTCGTGCCGACCGCGGAAATCTTCACTCCGCCGCCGCCGTAGCTGTCTTCCTCCGCCAAGTTAGGGCGTGGAAGATCTAACCTGACGAACTTCCCATCTATTCTTCTCAGTTCATTGTGTTCTTCACTTCGGGCAACTAAAAGTTACTTTTATTACTCGCTTTGATTATCAAACCCTCCTGAAAATCTTCAAAGGTGTTTATTCTTAAAATCTTCACATATATGAACACCTCAAACAAAATATGCTCTTGATTCGTTTCTCTAAGCAATGATTTTTCTTCAAGATTCCTCAATTGTGTGGATCCTCGATCTATACAACTCTGGAACCTAAGGCAAAGATCGCTTAGTGAAATTCTTCAAGGCTCATTTGGTCAAATTCCACAAACTAGTTCTTTTTGAAAATCCTTCTGAGAACGCATATGACCTCTCCAAATTCCTCGCAACTATACTCTGTTCACAGGTACTCATGTCCACTGCTGAATCACTAGGTTCTCATCAACTTAACTCATTTGCAACATTCCTCGAAAAAAAGTTGCATACTTCTTCAGAAAATTTGATTGTTCAAATTCCTTAGCTGAAGAATATGGCAGAAGGAAAGAAGCCACAGAAAGGAGGAAAGAGGCCTGAGGTCATGACTGCGTTTGAGATTCCTGAGGAAATATATGCTGATTATTGCACACCTGATGAAGCCGAGTTCGGCAAAGAGAACAAAAAATAGCGCAAGGTGCGCATTCAAAGGATTGAACGGAGATGGGCAAGGGAATGGAGGGAGTACAGATATGTAACTCCAAAGTACATGAAGAAATTCCCTCTCAATCCTCCAAGAGCTCCATTGGCACCTGGTCAAGAAGCTGACCCCACCAAAGATCAAGCGTGGTGAGGACTTTCTGAAGAATGGGCCAAGCGCCAAGCCAAATTGGCAAGACAAGACAACGAGGCAAAGTGAGGAAATTTAATGAGGACTCTGCTCTGCTGCTGCCATCGATGCCTCTGTCAAGCCAAGAAAATCTATGGCAAAGAAGCCCGCACACAAGCCAAGTGCTTCACCAACAAAGGCCCTCACGGCCAAGTTCTCACCTGTGCCCTCACGGCCAATTCCTCATGCTGCTCCAGCTCCTCCCAAATCCTCGGCTCCTACAAAGTCCTCAGCAGCTCCTCCCAAGTCCTCAAGCAGTTCCGACAAAGTCCTCAAGACTGTGCATCCGCCACGTGCCAAAGGACTGCAGGCATCTCCATTGCCTCCGTGTTTCAGCAAGTTCCTCACCTGCACCAAATTCTTCATCCGACCCGACTCTGCTGAAGACTAAGGCCACAATGGACGAGGTCCTCGGCCAAGTCCCAAGAAGAAACAGTCGCCTTCCAAGAGCCACCGAAGATCATGAGGCTGATGATGATGAACTTGCGGAAATCATCGAGACCGCCAAGAAAGGGCCATAGAGCCAAAGGCACACACATGCACGCTGCTGTTGGATCCAAGAGCGATCCTAGACTACATTGATCTCGGCACAAGGACCCAAACACTCCTATGCCTCGACTTCAAATTGACACCGGCCAAAGTCACATGTCGACTCATTTCATCCAAGAGGAGAAATGGAAATTTGATATGGCCAGAGAGATCAAGAAATCGCAGATGTAAAGGAGAAACTCTTTGAAGAAAAACGTTGTCAAGATGACAATGAAGAACTTATCAAGATGCAGTGACATCAAAGCCCTCGGCGACAAATTTGACTCCTATTATGTTGATTGGCAAGGAGCCAAAGTCAGATTCGCCAACCCGACGAAGAAATTCACCAATGTTGCAGCCCCAACGCAACAAGAAATTCCTCAGCCGGAGCCTCACCAGCCGACCGAAGAACATGCCAAGACCACCGATGAAGTTCAGGCTCTGAAGACAATGCTAGTTCCGTGGCTGATGACTCCATTCCACCACCGAAGAAATTGCTGGGCATCCACTAGTGGTGCCTGAAGAAATCGAAGAAGTCAGAACAATCTGCATCGCCAGTGCTGAGGAAATTCAACCAGATTCCTCAGCTCCTCCTGCGCCAACACCAACTCCAATTCTTCCATCTGCATCTGATGTGAAGAAGACCAAGGCTGCAGAACGAGCTGCAGTGAAGAAACGGAAAGCATCAGCTGCGTCAAATTCTTCGGCTGTGAAGAAAATGAAGCCAATGACCAGCTCATTTGAACATCCCATTGATGTTGTTCTAATTTCCTCCGTGCCATCAAAGGACCTTGTTCCTTTTGGTGAAGATTATGAGATCCCAAGCGGATCTGATGAAGAAAATCATTATGCTGCTTCGTCAGAGCAGATTGATGAAGAAATTGAAGTGGAAGCAATCCCTTCAACCCCAATCATTTCCTCGCCTATGCCTCAGTTCACAGCTGAAGAGGCCGGTGTTGAGGAAATTGAATAAGATGTGGACATTGGAAGCACAACGTCAGTGATGAACGATGACTTTTGGGAAAGTCAGCATCCAAATTCTCCACTCTTCACCCCTATTCAACAGATTCCTCAGTCCCCTGCTCCAACAGTTCAAATGGGCTCTGAAGAAACTCATCCCACTTCATCTGTACATGAAGAAATTCCAGCCACTAGCGCTAATGAACCTGCTGTTGCTGATCCTCGATCAAGCACTGTAGAGGAACCAGAAATTCCTCAGCCTGAAGAACCTGAGATTCGATTCCAGAGGTCGTGATGCAACTCACTGACACTCCACTGCCAAAGCCAAAGAATCCCTTCTCAACAAAGCAAAATTTCAAGGCTGAAGATTTCTTGGCGAGCACGTATTCTTCACCGATTACAATCCATATGATTCGCTCGCATAAGGAAGAGGCGTTTCGACTGCCACCAAGCCAATTTCTATTCCTCAGTGCTGTTCAACAAAGACAAAGTCTTCGATCATGCACATATTCCTCATGTGGACATGGAATCTCTGCCAGGCTTTGAGCCAGTCCTCATTGTTCTTCACGATGCAGGACTTCTGAATTTCTGCACTGATATCTGTGATTGGAATGAAGAACTCATTCTTCAATTCAATGCGACGCTGCACATCACCGGAGACGCTGAAGATGTGAACTCATGGGTGTTAGACTGGATGTCTGAAAACACTTACTACAAGGCACCAGCAACTGAATTACTTCGTGCCCTACCACTCAGTCCTCCACTTGATGGTGCTCGTTGTATCTACAACGAACCTGAGCTTTCAAATCACTATATGCAAGTGTTGATGAAGCCTTTGAAGCCAGGGCAGGCCCCAAGAACCAAATTCCTCGTCAAGGAATTATTGTATGTGCCTCGGACTGTCTATCGGATTCTGACGAAGACAATGAGTCCTATCAAAGGCCACGACTCAAACGATGAAGAAGTCGTTGGCATCATGAAGAATATGCTTTTCAATATCATTCATGGTGTTCCTGTTAACTTCCATGATTTCTTCGTGAGGACTCTGGCAAACATTGCTATGTCACCTTTTGAGCTGAAGCCTTATGCACCTTGGATTATGAGATTCATCAGGACAAGGTCTTCACTCAATTACAAGGCTGATACTCTGAACCACTGCTGCTACTTGCCCCCGATTGAAGTACTCAAACGGACATTTTCCTCAGCTGATGACAAGGGCAAGGCTACTTCTGTGATCAATGAAGGCACTCGTCCATTGGATGGTCAGTTTCGCAAAGCTGCATCCTACTCCACCAATGATGACTCTGCACACATGACTCTGCCGCCAATACCTTAGCCAAGCAAAGTCCTCAAGCCACAGCACCCAGGGTGATGACTGATCGTGAGTTACTCCTCAGTCTTCATCAGAAGGTTGATCGCAATCATAAATGGGTTAAGCGTCAGTTTGGTTCAATTCTTCACAACATGACCTCTACACACAATGCAGTGAAGAAAAACTACTACTACCTCCATGAAACCTTCAACCGCACCTGGGCTGTTCTTTCTAATGTCTACAGTGCGGAAGAACTGAAGACAATGGGTCTCAAGGAAGATTTTGACTGGTCTGCACCTCCACCGAAGAAATACAAGAAGGTCAAAGTTCCTTCCTTGGTGGCCAGCTCCTATTCTTCATCACGAGACACTGATGAAAATGAAGACTTGGACGACACTGCGGCAGGCCCTACTACGACAACCGACCCCAACAACGCTGGCGCTCCTTCATCAACTTGAAATTCTTCAGGGGCGTTAGTCCTCAGTTTAGATCCTTTTGGTCATTTGATGACAAATGGGGAGAAATATGAGTTAGTCTTCAAGCGGGTCTATTATATGGGCAATTTTTTTTGTTAAGTTACAACTCTCGTTCTTCTGAAACTTTTATTGGATCGAGTTGTACTCTTAAACCCGATGGTGCTCTGCTACTTTTTATGCACTGTGCTCTGATACTCTTGATGCATTATTTTGCATGCCTGTTCCTCATTAATGTTATTGCGCGCATGCTGAATTTCATCAAGCACCATATTTCATCATGCATTTTCAAATTCTTCATATTATATGTCAAATGCGTGTATGAATTACAAGATATAGGGGGAGATCTCCATGATTCAACTCTTAAAATGTGCATTGCCTCAAAAGCAAATTCCTCACTATGCACAGCTTCAGGGGGAGTTCTTCTATATCTTGCAATCAAATTCCTCAATATCAGTATTTACACTTCATATGTTTATCCCCGTTGAAAACTTAACCTATATTGTCATCAATCACCGAAAAGGGGGAGATTATAAGTGCATCTAGTGCCCCTTAGTGATTTTGGTGTATTGAAGACTTATAGGTTAAGGGACTAATGTGTTTATGAGTGTACACAGGTCTATAAGTCTATGAGGAGTTTGATATTTACAGAGAAAGTCGACCCCTAAAAATGAAGTTCTTCGACTGAAGACTTTGATATTCTGAAGACTTTGAAAGTGAAGAAATTGGTGTGACCTTGAAGACTTGGTATTCATTTGAGGAACATGAAGCGTGAAGACTTTTGTGTTCGTAGTTTCGTTTTGTCTTTCTTGAGTCATAGGAAACACCGTCTCGTTAAAGGGGTCGAGGAAATACTAAGGAAAAATTTCCATGTGATGCTCAACTCAAAATCCTACACCTACCAATCCCTTGAGTGAAGCCATTGGAAATCTCATACAGTTCAGTCAATTTCTTGATGTGAGAGAGAAGTTCTTCCGGTCACGAGAATTTGTTCGACCGAGGAGTTAGGAATTCGCCAAAGGCGGATTGCCTACACAAGGAGGAACATGATAGCCCCGAGGAATTTGAGAATCAAATTTCCGACCGTTCTTGTTATTGCGCCACTGTCCCAAAATATCTTATCCACCTAACGGTCATATCATTGAAGGGCATTTATGTCTTATCATGTCGGGCTGCTCCCTAGGCTATAAATAGCCGCCCCTACAACCACTAGCTGGTTGGCTGCTCGAGAGAACTTGACACTTGTCATTTGAGAGCAACCCATCCTCCGAGGACTTTGAGCGAAAATCATCGAGTGAGGAAAACCCAAAACCAAACCCCTACAAACCCAAAGTGATTGAGCATCATCAAGAGATTGATCCTGCGTGGATCCGACGCTTGTTACCTTTGAAGACTGTGCTTCTTCCAGACGGTTAGGCGTCATGGTCTAGAGCATCCAAGAGGAATTGTGGATCGCCGAGTGACCAAGTATGTGAAGGTTTGGAAGTCGCTCAAGACTTACCATGAGTGATTGGACGAGGTCCATGTGACCTTAGTTCAAGGAGAATCTGGCGAGGACTTGGTGTCCCGAGCTGCGTGCTCGAGATCGGGTGTCCGGACTGTGTGTCCTCGAGTTTAAATACTCACCGCTCCAACCAGACGTACATAACCGAGACAGCAGTTGGAACTGGTCTACCAAATCATTGTCTTCACCAACCTAACTGGTTCTATTTCCTCAACTCTTTCATTTCCTCATTCTTTGTCTTGAGTGTTTGTTCATATCTCGTGTTTGAAGACTTTGATGAAGACTTTCTCAATTTCCTCGTTCAATTTCTTCAGTCTGTTTGTCTTCATCTTGTGCTATCCTGTGTTTACGCTTTCTGTACTCTTTGATTGTCTTCATAACATCATGATGACCATGCCCGCATTCTCTTATGCTTACTTCTGAGTACTTATTCCGCTACAAGTAGTTCTTCACTTAGGAATTTCCTCACCGGCAAATTCCTCATTGAAGAATTCATAAAAATCGCCTATTCACCCCCCCTCTAGTCGATATAACGCACTTTCACTAATACCAACGTGCAGGACAAGGGCCAGCGGCGTAAGGGTAAACCGCCCCGGCGTAGTGGAGGACCAAGTCCTAATCCAGAGCGCCTGTCTTATCTATTGAATCAGCTGTGCCCAAAGCATGGGCCACAAGATAAACCGGCCACGCACCTCTGGAATGATTGTTATATCATGCAGGAGTTCAAAAATTCTGATTTCTTTCGGTATGATCATGGAACGGGCGGCGGTTCAGGCCCCGGATCTCATGGCCCGGGTTACGGCGGAGGCAGTTTTGGTTCATTTTTTCACGGTAATCAGAGTGGGCATGGCAATCAAGGCAATCAGAGCAACCAAGGTGGTTATAATCCTCAGGGAAATCAGCAGCAGCAGCAACAGTCGGGTTACCAGTGCAACCCGAAGCAGTTGAATAGCGGGCAGTATCATGTCTTCACCACTAGCCTGGACAAGCGCGATCAGAAGCTCCATAAAAGGGCAGTGAATTCCGTTGAACCGGCGGTGCCCCGTTTTCTACGCTGGTCTGAACAGCCTATTGTGTGGAGTCGAGAGGATCATCCCCCCCGGGTTGATAATCCGGGTCATCTGGCGTTGGTGGTGGCACCTCAGGTGGGAGGTTATAAGTTCACCAAAGTACTCATGGATGGAGGGAGTAGTATTAACATCATCTACTATGAAACTTTCCGTCGCATGGGGTTAACAGATAAAAAACTTAAACCGTCCAACACGGTCTTCCATGGTGTGGTGCCTGGTAAATCAGCATATCCAGTTGGTAAGATAGCTCTGGAAGTTGCTTTTGGTGATGAACATGATTCCAGATCAGAGACATTGACCTTTGAGGTGGTGAAAATCAAGAGCCCATATCATGCCCTGTTTGGACGGCCGGCTTATGCTAAGTTTATGGCAAGACCCTGTTATGTCTATCTGCAGCTCAAGATGCCGGGTCATAAGGGGACTATTACAGTGCACGGGAGCCGCAAGATCACTTTGGAATGTGAAGAAGGTGATGCGGCGTATGCTGAGTCGGTTTGTGCAACAGAAGAATTGAAGTTCTACAAGGATAATGTTGATCCGGCTGATATGACTTCTTTGAAAAAGCCGACTACAGAGCATGAACCGGCCTTCAAGTTTAAATCGGCTGATGAGACTAAGCTTGTTGATTTCGTTCCTGGCGATTCATCCAAGCAGTTTAGCATCAACGCTAACTTGGATCCGAAATAGGAAAGCGCGCTTATCGAGTTCATCCGTGAGAACAGGGACATCTCTGCGTGGAAGCCTTCTGACATGCCGGGTGTACCGAGGGAACTTGCTGAGGACACACTTAATGTGGATCCCAAGTTTAAACCGGTCAAGCAATTTCTTCGCCGGTTCAATGAAGAAAGGCGCAAAGCTATTGGTGAGGAGGTAGCCAGGCTCTTGGCGTCTGGATTTATCATCGAAGTGTTTCATCCTGAGTGGTTGGCTAATCCGGTGCTAGTACTCAAGAAGAACGACACTTGGCGTATGTGTGTGGACTATACAGATCTCAGCAAGGCTTGCCTAGCATTTCCTTTTGCCCTCCCGCATATTGATCAAATCATTGATGCTACGGCGGGTTGTGAGCGTTTGAGCTTTCTGGATGCGTATTCTGGTTATCATCAGATCAAAATGGCAGTTAAGGACCATGAGAAGACAACCTTCATAACTCCCTTTGGAGCCTTCTGCTATGTGTCAGTGCCCTTTGGGCTCAAGAGTGCCAGAGCAACTTATCGGTATTGTGTGCGTAATTGTCTTCATGATCAGATCAGCCGCAATGTTCATGCTTATGTGGATGATATTGTGGTAAAATATAGACAGAAGGAGACATTGATAGATGACTTGAAGGAGACCTTTGATAACCCGCGGGTTTATAAAATGATGCTTAATCCGGCCAAGTGTGTTTTTGGTGTACCGGCAGGCAAGCTCTTGGGTTTTCTAGTATCTAACAGAGGCATCGAAGCTAATCTGGAGAAAATCAAGGCTATAACTTCTTTGGCTAAACCGAAGTGTATTAATGATGTTCAATGCCCGGCAGGCCGGATTGCCGCGTTGAGCCGGTTTATCAGTCGCCTTGGGGAGAAGGCCATCCCTTTATATCAGATGCTAAAGAAAATGGACAACTTCGTCTGGAGTGACACCGCTAATGCAGCATTTGAGGACTTAAAGCGGCAGCTGGCTAATCCACCGGTTCTCGCTGCTCCTGTTGATAAAGAGCCATTGTTGCTATATGTGGCAGCTAACGCCCGGGCTGTTAGCATGGCTATTGTGGTGGAGCGCAAGGAGGCCGGAAAGGAGTACCCGGTTCAATGGCCGGTTTATTATATCAGTGAGGTACTTATTGAATCCAAGCAAAGGTACCCGCATTGGCAGAAGCTGGTATATGGGGTTTTCATGGCAAGCCGGAAGCTTAAGCAATATTTCCAAGGTCATCCCATCATGGTGGTCAGCTCCGCTCCTTTGGGGGATATAATCAAGAACAGGGAAGTGTTGGGGAACGTTGCAGAAAATTAAAATTTTTCCTACGGTTTCACCAAGATCCATCTATGAGTTCTACTAAGCAACGAGTCAAGAGAGAGAGTTTGCATCTACATACCACTTGTAGATCGAATACGGAAGCGTTCGAGGGAGGGGTGATGATGAAGACGTTCCCAACGTGATTCCGATCACCGATGACCAAGTGCTGAACGGACAGCACCTCCGCGTTCAACACACGTGCGGGGACGTGGCGCCTCCTTCATCTTGATCCAGCAAGGAGGAAGGAGAGGTTGAGGAAGACCACTCAATGGCAGCACGACGGCGTGATGCGATGGAGTGACTGTTCTCAGCAGGCTTCGCCAAGCTTATGCGGAGGAGGAGAGGTGTTGGGAGGGAGGGCTGCGCCTTCAATGGTATGTGCAGCCTCCCTCCACCCCTCTATTTATAGGGGAAGGGAGGAGGGCGGCCCCTCTAGATGCATCTAGAGGGGGGCGGCGGCCAGGGAGGGGCTTGCCCCCAAGCAAGGGGCGCCTTTAGGGTTCCCCCTCAACCCCTAGGCGCATGGGCCAAGGGAGGGGTGCGCCCAGCCCACTAGGGGCTGGCTGCCTCCCACGCAGCCCAAGTGGCCCCCGAAGGGGTGGCCCCTCCCGTGGTCCTCCGGAACCTTTCCGTGGACCCTCCATAATACCGACATGACCAAACTTTTCCGGTGTCCGTTTGGCGACTTCCCATATATAAATCTTTACCTCCGGACCATTCCGGAACTCCTCGTGACGTCCGGGATCTCATCCGGACTCCGAACAACATTCGTAATCACATACAAGTCTTCCTATTAACCCTAGCGCCACCGAACCTTAAGTGTGTAGACCCTACGGGTTCGGAGACATGTAGACATGACCGAGACGCTCTCCGGTCAATAACCAACAGCGGGATCTGGATACCCATGTTGGTTCCCACACGCCTCGATGTTGTCATCGGATGAACCACGATGTCGAGGGTTCAAGCAACCCGTATGCTATTCCCTTTGTCGACGGTATGTTACTTGCCGAGACTCGATCGTCGATATCCCAATACCTCGTTTAGTCTCGTTACGGCAAGTCACTTTACTCATCCGTAATGCATGATCCCGTGACCGCACACTTGATCACTTTGAGCTCATTATGATGATGCATTACCGAGTGGGCCCAATGATACCTCTACGTCATACGGAGTGAAAAATCCTGTCTCGATCCGTGTCAACCCAATGACACTTTCGGAGATACCTGTAGTGCACCTTTATAGTCACCCGATTCGTTGTGACGTTTGGTACACCCAAAGCATTCCTACGGTATTCGGGAGTTACACGATCTCATGGTCTAAGGAAGAGATACTTGACATTGGAAAAGCTCTAGCAAAACGAACTATACGATCTTTGTGCTATGCTTAGGATTGGGTCTTGTCCATCACGTCATTCTCCTAATGACGTGATCCCGTTATCAATGACATCGATGTCCATAGTCGAAACCATGACTATCACCGACCAACGAGCTAGTCTACTAGAGGCTTACTAGGGACGTATTGTAGTCTATGTATTCACACGTGTATTATGATTTCCGGATAATACAGTTATAGCATGAATAAAGACAATTATCATGAACAAGGAAATATAATAATAATGCTTTTATTATTGCCTCTAGGGCATATTTCCAACAGTAAGCAACTGGCCGGATTGCTAAGTGGGCCATCGAGCTTGGGCCTCATGGGTTAAAATACATACCCCGAACAACGATCAAATCTCAGGCACTTGTGGGTTTCATCAATGATTGGACAGAACTACAAGCACCAGAAGAGAAGTCGGATCATACTTATTGGACTATTCATTTTGATGGGTCTAGGCAATTGGAGGGCTCGGGGGCTGGAGTCGTATTAACTTCCCCACGAGGTGATAAGTTTTGTTATGTTCTCCGTTTAATGTTCCCTTGCATTAACAATGCAGCTGAATATGAGGCCTTACTCCATGGTCTTCGGATGGCTAAGGAGATGAACCTAAGCCGAGTTAAGTGCTTCAGTGACTCGGACCTGGTGGCTCAACAAGTGTCTGGCACTTGGGAATCCAAGGACCCACTCATGGCGGCATATCGTCGTGAGGTGGATATTATTGCAGGTCACTTCAAAGGTTATCAGGTGGATCATGTGGACCGGCGGAAGAATGAAGCGGCGGACGCTTTAAGCCACTTGGGTTCCCAACATAAACCAGTTCCACCTAATGTCTTCCTGGATGTGCTGCATAATCCGTCCATCAAGCTCCCTGGTGAAGAGGAATTGGCAATTCCTGATCCGGAAGCTCAGTTGGTGGCATCTCTTCATCTTATTCTGGATTGGACGGTTCCATATCTGGCCTATATGAACCAGGGCGAGTTACCAGAGGATGAAACTTTGGCCAGGAAGATAATCCGGCGGTCCAAGTCCATGACTATTATCAATGGAGAGTTGCATCATTGCAGTGTGACGGGGGCGTTTCAACGCCGTGTGTCTCCTGAAGAAGGCCGTGAAATTTTGCATGAGATCCACGAAGGAGATTGTGGTCACCGCGCCGGTTCTAAATCTCTGGTGGCCAAGGCATTTCGTCACGGTTTTTATTGGTTAACAGCTCATGCTGATGCCGAGGACTTGGTTAAAAGGTGTGATGGATGTCAAAAATTCTCACAACGCGCTCATGTGGCGGCTCAAGAATTGAGGATGATTCCAATCACTTGGCCGTTTGCAACTTGGGGGCTGGATCTGGTTGGGCCCTTTAAGAGATCCAAGGACAAGAAGACCCACCTTTTGGTGGCGATTGATAAGTTCACGAAGTGGGTAGAGGCAGAGCCAGTCAGTAAGTGTGATGCAGCTACGGCGGTTCAATACATCAAAAAGGTGATCTTCCGGTTTGTCTTTCCACACAGCATTATAACAGATAATGGTACCAATCTGTCAAAGGGTGCCATGAAGAAGTTCTGTCAACGTGAGCACATCCGGCTTGACGTATCATCAGTGGCTCACCCCCAGTCCAATGGTCAAGCGGAGAGGGCTAATCAAGAGATCTTGAGAGGCATCAAACCCCAGCTTATGGTTCCTTTGCAACAGACGCCGGGTTGTTGGGTTGAGGAGTTACCTTCTGTGTTATGGAGCATGAATACCACACCCAACAGATCGACGGGATACACGCCCTTTTTCATGGTTTATGGTGCGGAGGCGGTTCTTCCTAGTGACATCTGTCATGACTCGCCCTGTGTGGCAGCATATGTCGAAGCTGACAATGAGAAGGCATGGCAGGAAGCTCTTGACCTATTAGATGAGGAGCGTGACATGGCGGCAGCCCGTTCGGCGATTTATCAGCAAGATCTAAGGCGTTATTGTGACGCCCCGAGACCGATGATCCTGATGCTTTCCTTTATCTTAGTTGTTGTCGTGTGCTTATTGTGTTTGTTGCATGATCATAATTATTTTGCATATGTTATTCCTCTATGTTGATGACATGATCATGTTGAGTGCCTTGTCATATTTTGCTTCTTGCTTCATGTCATCATTTGTTATATTGCATTGTGTCATCCATGTTGTTAATATGATCATCTTGCTTGTTATATGATATATGATATCCCTTTGTCATTTTTATTTTCATCATGATCGTCATGTGGTTTGCGTTCTTCATATTGATGTGTTGTCTGTGCACTCTCCTTATTCCCCTCCTCATATGGTAATTTGTATCTTCATCTTTTCATCAAGACCTTTCTCCACGTGCAAACCTTATCACTTCTTCCTTTCTTTCAAATCTTGGCCTTCATGCCAAGTGGCATTGTTTGTGCCTCCATTAATGTTCATTTATTTCCTGATGATCGTACTCCATGCCTTATACCTCTCTGACAAGTTTCATCCCATTTGAAGTTGATTTGGTTGGGTTAAAAAATGACTCAAGTTTGAATTTAATTCAAACTTGGGATTATTTTTCTACCTCTTAAAAATTGCCAAGTCAATTTATTTAAATCCTGCACAAATTCTGGACTCCAGTGATATTTTCATATCTCTCTCAACCCTGTCCATTATACCTGTGCTTTTCTGTCTGAAGAAAAGAGAAGAAGGGAAGCAGTAGTAGCAACTGAGCAGCCCAGCAGAAGCAGCGCTGCTCCAGCCGAGTCGCGGCCCATCTAGCCCAGCCCCACAACCTCGTTCCACTCTCCCGTGGTGAATCCTCGCTGGACACCCGTCCAGGCCCCACCTACAACCTCTCCTTCCCCTGTTTTTCTTCCTCCTCCTGATCTCCTTTCTCTCACAGTAAAACCTCCAGGGGCGCCCGCACATGGCCACCGTGGTTTCACCACGACCCCTCGACGCCTCCTGCCCCGCCTATAAATCCAGCAACCTGCGCCCCCTAGGGTTTCCCTCTCGCCGCCGCCACCCTTTCCCTTCCCCTGTTTCTCCTTCTTCCTCAAGAGACAGAGAACACAGGGCACCACCGAGAGCTTCGTCTTTGCCTGCGTGGACGGAGGCCACCACGGTCATCTCCGGCATGTCCATCTTCTTCCTCGACGTCGACTACTTCCATTCAGACATCTTCCCCGCCCAAGGATCGCCAAGTCCGACTACCTCCCCGTCGTTCTCTTCCTCCCCTGCTTCCTGCTACTTCAGGGACATCGCTGGTCACCGCATCCTTCGTTCGCCTCCATGCCGTCCCGCCGCTTGAGTTCCTGCCGCCGTCTTCTCATCGCTTCTTGCTGTTTCATTCTTGAAACGAGCACGACGCTTCGCCTGATGACCGCGCCCTGATCCTGCGACCCGCGCTAGCCGCAGCGCCTCAAGGCCCAGACGCACCCCTTCAACCCTCCAGCCCACCAGATCCGCTGGCCCAAGGCCCTCTGGTGAGCCTCAGCCCAGCGTCTGTTTTCCCTGTGCACTGTTGGGCCAATCAGATTCGGCCCGCGTACGTTTTTTCCCTGACCTGCAAATTTATCTATTTATCCAGTAAACTGCATGTTTATAGATTGCACCCTCATGTTCATGCATTTAATAACTCAACAACCGTGCATCGGATTAAAATGATTTAAACATGTAAAATGCTTAGAATTTTGTGTAGATTAATAATATACCACTTTCATCATGTTTAAATGTTTAAAGTGTTGTTTGTTTAAATTTGCCTAAATGCCATGCTAAATGATTTATTTCATAACTAAATAACCGTAGCTCCAAACTTAGTAAACTTTATATGTAAATGGGGTAGGAAAATGCCTAGTTTAACATGGTGGACTTTATTTTCCTGTTTAACAACAATAAAATATGTTTTAGGGCAGAACAGTACCAAATTCATAAATTGCGTATGAGGATTTTCCGGAATTGTTGTTTGTTGTTTTCGGCCTCATTTAAACTTGCCTAAATAGTTAGTTTACTTTTTTTGCACCTCTTGCCATGTTTAACAACATTTAATATTGTTGAGTACCTAAACGGGAGAGAACTAAATAAATGAATGTGGTGATTCTTCAATATGCAACCCGTTGCATATTGAGCTCCACTTAACTTGTAGTATTGTTTGTTGCACTTTGCCATGCCATGCCTATTTAAACCGGACATGCATCATACTTGATTGTGCATCGTGCCATGTTTATGCTTGTGCATTTATCAAGTTGTATGTTTCTTTCCGGTGTTGCTTCTCAGTTCCGGTAATGTTGCGATTGTGAGGATTCGTTCGACTACTCCCGTTCATCTTCTTCATGGACTCGTTCTTCTTCCTAGCGGGATTTCAGGCAAGATGACCGTCACCTTGGATCTCATTACTATCATTGCTATGCTAGTTGTTTCGCTCTACCGCTATGCTGTGTTACCTATCACCTGTTTATCAAGCCTCCCAAATTGCCATGTCAGCCTCTAACCTTTTTACCCTTCCTAGCAAACAGTTGTTTGGCTATGTTACCGCTTTTGCTCAGCCCCTCTTATAGCGTTGCTAGTTGCAGGTGAAGATGAAGATTACTCCATGTTGGATTATGTTTATGTTGGGATATCACAATATCTCTTATTTAATTAATGCATCTATATACTTGGTAAAGGGTGGAAGGCTCAGCCTTATGCCTGGTGTTTTGTTCCACTCTTGCCGCTCTAGTTTCCGTCATATCGGTATTATGTTCCTAGATTTTGTGTCCCTAACGCGGTTGGGTGATTTATGGGACCCCCTTGACAGTTTGCTTTGAATAAAACTCCTCCAGCAAGGCCCAACCTTGGTTTTACATTTGCCTCACCTAGCCTTTTTCCCTTGGGATTTGCGCTCCCGAGGGTCATCTTATTTTAGCCCCCCCCCCGGGCTAGTGCTTGTCTAAGCGTTGGTCCAAACTAGAGCACCGTGCGGGACCATCCCTTGGCAACTTGGGTTACGTCGATACCTGTACGCTTAGCTTATCCGGTGTGTCCTGAGAACGAGATACGTGCGACTCCTATCGGGATTGTCGACACATCGGGCGGTCTTGTTGGTCTTGTTTTACCATTGTCGTAATGTCTTGTAAACCGGGATTCCGAGACTGATCGGGTCTTCCCGGGAGAAGGAATATCCTTCGTTGATCGCGAGAGCTTATCATGGGCTAAGTTGGGACACCCCTGCAGGGTTTGAACTTTCGAAAGCCATGCCCGCGGTTATGTGGCAGATGGGAATTTGTTGATATCCGGTTGTAGAGAACTTGACACCAGATTCGAATTAAAACGCATCAACCGCGTGTGTAGCCGTGATGGTCTCTTCTCGGCGGAGTCCGGGAAGTGAACACGGTTTTTGGGTTATGTTTGATGTAAGTAGGAGTTCAGGATCACTTCTTGATCATTACTAGTTGACGACCGCTTGCTTTGCTTCTCTTCTCGCTCTTATTTGCGTAGGTTAGCCACCATACATGCTTAGTCGCTGCAGCAACCTCATCACTTTATCCCCGTCCTTACCCATTAAGCTTTGCTAGTCTTGATACCCATGGTAATGGGATTGCTGAGTCCTCGTGGCTCACAGATTACTACAACAATAGTTGCAGGTACAGGTTATGCGATGATCATGACGCGAGAGCGATGTTTGCTTGTTTTGGAGTTCTTCTGCTTCTTCTTCGATCAGGGGATAGGTTCCAGGTCGGCAGCCTGGGCTAGCAGGGTGGATATTGTTTGAGTTTATGTTTATGTTTCATCCGTAGTCGGATGTTGATCTCTTGTATGATGTTGATGTATTCGTGTGGCATTGTATGCCTTTTGTATGTATCCCCATCTATTATGTAATGTTGATGTAATGATATCCACCTTGCAAAAGCGTATCAATATGCGGTTCTATCCTTGGTGAGACCTTCGAGTCTCTTTAGGATAGTCTCACATATTGGGTGTGACAAGTCGGTATCAGAGCCTCGACCGACCTTAGGAGCCCCCCTTGATTGATCGTGTAGTTTGGCCGCAGTTGAGTCTAGAAGAAAACTTTTTCAGAGTCTAGTTACATAGGAGAGTAGGACTTCTTTTACTCCTCTGCCCCTTCGTTGCTCTGGTAAGGAATCTTGACGTAGATGTTTCGACTTACACCTCTTCCCCTTCAAATTTTTCTTTAGGATCATGCGGTTAGTTTTTGTTCGTTGCCATGTCCGCTCCTTTCATCCGGTGCTCTCTCTTCAAATGATTCGATCCTCTTCATATTTTGGCAAGATCACCAGCCAGTTCTTTCTCTTTCGACGTTGTTTTCCTGTCCGAAGTTGTCCTTGTTTTTTTCCCACCCGCCAACCCCTTTTCTTCTCGGACCCGGAGTCTGTAATCGAGTATCCATTCTACTCGTGCGAAGTCTTGGCATTCTTCCCTAGATCATTTCAACCGGTGTTTTTCTATTCAAGTTACTCGTCGATTCCCCGTTCCAGTTGCCTTGCTTTGCCGCCCTCCCACCCCTTTTATTCCGAAGTCTGGGCCTCTATTCGAGTAATCAATTTCATTCGTGCGGAGCCTCTTCAGTCTTTCCTCACTTGTCTCAACCGGTGAATTCTCGTCTAGTTAATCAGCGCTTTTCTCGTTTTCCTTCCGGAGGTTTCAATTCAAGTATTCGGTGTTGATCATATTCTTTCCCTCAGCTCAAATATTCCCCTCTGGTCGTTCATCTCTCGCCATTTAATCCTTCCGGAGTGCTGAAGACATCTTAGAAGATTCTGCTTGCATTCAATTATTTCGAGGTTGTCACCTCATTCAAGTTTTTCAATTGTTCTGGTGCATCAATCCTTTCCAACGGTGTTTCTTTTCAGTGGGCCCTAACCCACAGGTCTTTTCCCAGGATCTTACCTGACTCTTCTAATTTTTCCGGAGCTTTTCTCAAATCATTTCTTTTCAAAATTTGACGTAAGTATGAATTTCATGAGTCAGAGGTCTTTTTTGAAGATCGATTTCAAATCATTTTCATTGTTGGCTCTACCTCTTCGGTTTTGTTCTCCCGGAGTACCTCAACAATTTTGGTGTTGTTTCTCGTCATCATTCTCAACATTTGAAGACCGAAGAATAATTTCTCTTAAATCTTGTCCATTCTCCCGGAGATTCACGGTGCTAGCTCGATGTTACCCTGTCAAATTGTTTCTAGTCGTGCAATTCTTTTCACCCATCCGGAGTATGCCAGGAGTTGTTTTCCCGTTTCTTTTCATCGGAGGCCATCATTCCAGAAGAATTCTTCATCCTCACATTTCAGCTACCGTTATCCAATTATCCCGGCGCTTCGGTCAAGTGCTCTTTAATCAGTTCAAGTTCTTCCCGTTCTTTTGTATCTAAATTCCCTCAAGCATATTTGTTCTTCTAATTCTCCCCGGTGATTCATTCTCTTTCATCAGTCATTTTCGAATTCTTCCGGTGGTTCCTTTAGATTCTTTTCTTTGATTATCATATTAATTCTTTCGCTCTTTGCAATCGCACCGGTGGTTCATGAAGACCTTCTCAAGGTTGCGCTATATCTCTCTTCGATCCTTTTCAAGAAGAATAAGTTGCATGCCAAACCCATTGCTTCTCATCAATTTGATTGGTGGAGGATATGCATAACATAATCCTTATTCTTATTTCTTCATGGCCAAGTAATTCCTTCCTTCGGATATTGTTCGTGACGAATAATCTCTCGATTCTAAGTTGTCCATTTTTCTTTCTGGAGTTCAAAGTTTTCTCGGTTATATCGTCGTAACCTCCATCTTAATCATCGCAAGGCTTCGTCTTGTCCTTTCAACCTTCGCTTCTTTAATCCTTTTGTTACCTGAGTTCTTCATGGTGGTTCATAGAGGAGTAATTCATTCTCGTCAAGGAGCTAATTCATTCTTCAAGTGTTCATCAAGATCCTTGTTGGAGGAGTTCAAGTATCTTTCCTTCTTGCATCTCGAAGTGCAATTAATTCTCCGTATTCTTTTGAAGTGGAGTTTTGCATTTCTTCGTTCTTCTCAGCTATTCAATCTTTTTCATTGGTGGCTGGTTATCACCTCAAGTTTTGAGATGTTTACATAAGCCCACGCAAATCAATTCTTTTGTTGTTGATTTTCTCAACAACTCCGTCAATCCTTCCTTTGCAAGGATGCTATTCAAACTCAATTGGGGTAGAAGATGCCATTTTCTTCTTCGTTCTTTTCATTCAACTCTTTCAATTCTTCCGGAGGCATTGTGATGTCCCTCTCATCAAGTATCGCCCCATCTTGTAAAGATCATGTCCTATTCCATCCCATGTTCAATCGGGATGCTATCCCAATTCTTTCGCTCTTATTCCGTCTCTATCTTGTTCTAACCGGAGTGCTTTCAGAGTCTATCTTGTCCTTGAGCTTTTGATTCTCGTCATATTCGCCGTTCCTCTTATCTACTCGAGTGTTCTCGACTTTCTTAATCTTCTCTCTTGCACTCTTGGTTACTTCATCCTCTTTTCTTCCGTCTCGTTCCTAAGATCTCGGGACGAGATCTCTTGTTAGTGGGGAGTGTTGTGACGCCCCGAGACCGATGCTCCAGATGCTTCCCTTTATCTTAGTTGTTGTCGTGTGCTTATTATGTTTGTTGCATGATCATAATTATTTTGCATATGTTATTCCTCTATGTTGATGCCATGATCATGTTGAGTGCCTTGTCATATTTTGCTTCTTGCTTCATGTTCATCATTTGTTATATTGCATTGTGCCATCCATGTTGTTAATATGATCATCTTTCTTGTTATATGATATATGATATCCCTTTGTCATTTTTATTTTCATCATGATCGTCATGTGGTTTGCATTCTTCATATTGATGTGTTGTTTGTGCACTCTCCTTATTCCCCTCCTCATATGGTAATTTGTATCTTCATCGTTTCATCAAGACCTTTCTCCACGTGCAAACCTTATCACTTCTTCCTTTCTTTCAAATCTTGGCCTTCATGCCAAGTGGCATTGTTTGTGCCTCCATTAATGTTCATTTATTTCCTGATGATCGTACTCCATGCCTTATACCTCTCTAACAAGTTTCATCCCATTTGAAGTTGATTTGGTTGGGTTAAAAAATGACTCAAGTTTGAATTTAATTCAAACTTGGGATTATTTTTCTACCTCTTAAAAATTGCCAAGTCAATTTATTCAAATCCTGCAAAAATTCTGGACTCCAGTGACATTCTCATATCTCTCTCAACCCTCTCCATTATACCTGTGCTTTTCCGTCTTGTTTTCTGTCTGAAGAAAAGAGAAGAAGGGAAGCAGTAGTAGCAACTGAGCAGCCCAGCAGAAGCAGCGCTGCTCCAGCCAAGCCGCGGCCCATCTAGCCCAGCCCTGCAGCCTCGTTCCACTCTCCCGTGGTGAATCCACGCTGGACACCCGTCCAGGCCCCACCTTCAACCTCTCCTTCCCCTGTTTTTCTTCCTCCTCCTGATCTCCTTTCTCTCACAGTAAAATCTCCAGGGGCGCCCGCACATGGCCACCGTGGTTTCACCACGACCCCTCGACGCCTCCTGGCCCGCCTATAAATCCAGCAACCCGCGCTCCCTAGGGTTTCCCTCTCGCCGCCGCCACCCTTTCCCTTCCCCTGTTTCTCCTTCTTCCTCAAGAGACAGAGAACACAGGGCACCACCGAGAGCTTCGCCTTTGCCTGCGTGGACTGAGGCCACCACGGTCATCTCCGGCATGTCCATCTTCTTCCTCGACGTCGACTACTTCCGTTCATACGTCTTCCCCGCCCAAGGATCGCCAAGTCCGACTACCTCCCCGTCGTTCTCTTCCTCCCCTGCTTCCTGCTACATCAGGGACATCGCTGGTCACCGCATCCTCCGTTCGCCTCCATGCCGTCCCCGTCGCCAGGTTCCCTGCCGCCGTCTTCTGCATCGCTTCGCTTGCTGCTTTTCGCTCTTGAAACAAGCGCAGACGCCTTCGCCTGCTGATCGCGCCCTGATCCTGCGACCCGCGCCAACCGCAGCGCCTCAAGGCCCAGCCGCGCCCCTTCAACCCTCCAGCCCACTAGATCCGCTGGCCCAAGGCCCTCTGGTGAGCCTCAGCCCAGCCTCTGTTTGCCCTGTGCACTGTTGGGCCAATCAGATTCGGCCCGCGTACGTTTTTTCCCTGACCTGCAAATTTATCTATTTATCCAGTAAACTGCATGTTTATAGATTGCACCCTCATGTTCATGCATTTAATAACTCAACAACCGTGCATCGGATGAAAATGATTTAAACATGTAAAATGCTTAGAATTTTGTGTAGATTAATAATATACCACTTTCATCCATGTTTAAATGTTTAAAATGTTGTTTGTTTAAATTTGCCTAAATGCCATGCTAAATGATTTATTTCATAACTAAATAACCGTAGCTCCAAATTTAATAAACTTTATATGTAAATGGGGTAGGAAAATGCCTAGTTTAACATGGTGGACTTTATTTTCCTGTTTAACAACAATAAAATATGTTTTAGGGCAGAACAGTACCAAATTCATAAACTGCGTATGAGGATTTTCCGGAATTGTTGTTTGTTGTTTCCGGCCTCATTTAAACTTGCCTAAATAGTTAGTTTACTTTTGTTGCACCTCTTGCCATTTTTAACAACATTTAATATTGTTGAGTACCTAAACGGGAGAGAACTAAATAAATGAATGTGGTGATTCTTCAATATGCAACCCGTTGCATATTGAGCTCCACTTAACTTGTAGTATTGTTTGTTGCACTTTATCATGCCATGCCTATTTAAACCGGACATGCATCATACTTGATTGTGCATCGTGCCATGTTTATGCTTGTGCATTTATCATGTTGTTTGTTTCTTTCCGGTGTTGCTTCTCAGTTCCGGTAATGTTGCGATTGTGAGGATCCGTTCGACTACTCCCGTTCATCTTCTTCATGGAATCGTTCTTCTTCCTAGCGGGATTTCAGGCAAGATGACCGTCACCTTGGATCTCATTACTATCATTGCTATGCTAGTTGTTTCGCTCTACCGCTATGCTGCGTTACCTATCACCTGTTTATCAAGCCTCCCAAATTGCCATGTCAGCCTCTAACCTTTTTACCCTTCCTAGCAAACAGTTGTTTTGCTATGTTACCGCTTTTGCTCAGCCCCTCTTATAGTGTTGCTAGTTGCAGGTGAAGATGAAGATTGCTCCATGTTGGATTATGTTTATGTTGGGATATCAAAATATCTCTTATTTAACTAATGCATCTATATACTTGGTAAAGGGTGGAAGGCTCGGCCTTATGCCTGGTGTTTTGTTCCACTCTTGCCGCTCTAGTTTCCGTCATATCAGTATTATGTTCCCGGATTTTGCGTCCCTAACGCGGTTGGGTGATTTATGGGACCCCCTTGACAGTTCACTTTGAATAAAACTCCTCCAGCAAGGCCCAACCTTGGTTTTACATTTGCCTCACCTAGCCTTTTTCCCTTGGGAGTCGCGCTCCCGAGGGTCATCTTATTTTACCCCCCCCCCCCGGGGCCAGTGCTTGTCTAAGCGTTGGTCCAAACTAGAGCACCGTGCAGGACCATCCCTTGGCAACTTGGGTTACGTCGGTACCTGTACGCTTAGCTTATCCGGTGTGTCCTGAGAACGAGATACGTGCGACTCCTATCGGGATTGTCGACACATCGGGAGGTCTTGCTGGTCTTGTTTTACCATTGTCGAAATGTCTTGTAAACCGGGATTCCGAGACTGATCGGGTCTTCCCGGGAGAAGGAATATCCTTCGTTGATCGCGAGAGCTTATCATGGGCCAAGTTGGGACACCCCTGCAGGGTTTGAACTTTTGAAAGCCGTGCCCGCGGTTATGTTGCAGATGGGAATTTGTTGATATCCGGTTGTAGAGAACTTGACACCAGATTCGAATTAAAACGCATCAACCGCGTGTGTAGCCGTGACGGTCTCTTCTCGGCGGAGTCCGGGAAGTGAACACGGTTTTTGGGTTATGTTTGACGTAAGTAGGAGTTCAGGATCACTTCTTGATCATTACTATTTGATGACCACTTGCTTTTCTTCTCTTCTCGCTCTTATTTGCGTAAGTTAGCCACCATACATGCTTAGTCGCTGCGTCAACCTCACCACTTTATCCCCGTCCTTACCCATTAAGCTTTGCTAGTCTTGATACCCATGGTAATGGGATTGCGGAGTCCTCGTGGCTCATAGATTACTACAACAACAGTTGCAGGTACAGGTTATGTGATGATCATGACGCGAGAATGATGTTTGCTTGTTTTGGAGTTCTTCTGCTTCTTCTTCGATCAGGGGATAGGTTCTAGGTCGGCAGCCTGGGCTAGCAGGGTGGATATTGTTTGAGTTTCTGTTTATGTTTCATCCATAGTCGGATGTTAATCTATTGTATGATGTTGATGTATTCGTGTGGCATTGTATGCCTTTTGTATGTATCCCCATCTATTATGTAATGTTGATGTAACGATATCCACCTTGCAAAAGCGTATCAATATGCGGTTCTATCCTTGGTGAGACCTTCGAGTCTCTTTAGGATAGTATCGCATATTGGGCGTGACAGTTATCACAGCCACCGGGTTAGAAGCAGAACTTTTCAAGAAGGCGATCTGGTGCTCCGACTCATCCAGGATCAGACGGATATGCACAAGTTATCCCCCCTTGGGAAGGACCCTTTGTGGTCAGCAAGAATTTGCACAACAGGTCATACTACCTAATCGATGTTCGAGAGCTTAAAGACTCACGTAAATCGGAGGAGGAGACCCACCGGCCGTGGAATATCGCTCATCTTCGGCCCTACTATACTTGAGCCATAGGCTCTGCTTTTGTACATAGTTATGACAATGTATATATTATGATCAATAAAATAAACCAGAACCTCAGCTAAAGCGGGGTATCTGTTGTTTTTCTTACGTCATGTGTGGTTACATGGGGCTTCTGTTTATGAAGCGGCTTCTGGTTTACCCCTTGATTCAACATATCAAAGCTTTATACAATATCACTTGGGGGCTTGGTCGTATCCGAACCATAGCTACACTTCTTGATCGGCGCAATGCCACAACATCACTTGGGGACTTGGTTGTATCCGAACCATAGTCACACCTCTTGATCGGCTCAAAGCCAAATTACTCAGGGGCCAAAGAGAGTGTTGTAAAACAACAACTCAAACATAGGCACCCATTGAGCAACCCTCAAAATGTTACTTGGGGATTCTTTGCTGTCGCAATGAACAAAGAATCTACACTTGTAATAGGCTATCAAGCCATGGCTTGGAAGCCTGGTGTATACACCTAAAACCCCGGGTTAGCCTGCCTCTTTAAGTAAGTCACTCCGCCCAGGTAAACCTGGTACGACCCATCGAACTTTGACAAGTTACTCTGATAAGACCCTGAACTTGTCAAGTTAAAATGATGATTGGTTAAGGATTGAGGACCATCTTAAAAGGCTTTGTCAAATGGTTTAACTCAGTGGCCTGGCAGCCCATGAAAAGCCTCGAATTTGGGGCCTGGTAGCCCGTGAAAAGCCTCAACTACAAGGGTTTTATTTGCCTTTTGTTTTCTAAGTTTTTTTCCTTGGATGAGATTTCTAATGTTTTGATAAGCCAGCGTTTGGTAAACCTGCTTGACTTTCAACTACAAGTTGACAGTATATGACCAGTCATAATCCGGAGAATATTAGCCCGGTCTGGTTTCGACTCAAAGTCGCCAGTATTGAATAAATCGGTGTTTATTGCAACCTGGAACGGTTTTCATCGTAAATCGGCATCATATAACATGAGTTATTGATACTCCGGATTAGGGTTGTTACCCTTACTACAACAAGTTGGTCATCCAACATTACGACTTAAGGTCACAGGTATCAAATATTTTCATATTTGATAATCTTTTTGCAGCCTCGGTTATAAACCCTGGCCATATATCTGGTCATCATGACCCGTCCGGCGGTAATCCGCCAAGACACTATCAACTTATTGTGTGCAGGAATGACTTGAGTAAATCGCTACGGTTTATGAGCATCATACGTCTTAAGCATGGCGGATTAATAAGTGTCAGGCACAAATAAATATGCATGAAGGCGTAACAAACCAAGTACTTTAACTAGCCTATTACAAGGCGTTTCAGTGCCCAAAAGGACAATTGTTTCTCAAATAAGTGTTGCAGCACGTGGAAGACTAAACCGGCCTCCGGATTATGATTGGTCACCAGCTTGACCTGACGACTGCGGGTCATCCTGCACCGGTTCATCCTCTTCGTCTCTACCCAGCGGCTAGAAGTCAATAGTTGTCCAGTCGATCCCAGCTAAAGCTTGGAACACAGCTTCATCGCTTATAAGGGTGGACGGTTCAATGTTAGGGGCATAAGTGTGCTTACGGATTGGAGGGATCAGGATTTGAGCCTCAGGAGTTGGTGCAGCAACCCGTTTGTTATTGGTGTCATAACTCGACTGGTAAAATGAAAGATCAGCCTCTTCGGCAAGTTGACAAGCCAGTGGATGTACTTCCCGGTTTATGGCGCGGAGATCTTCAGTGCCAAATTTTGATCCGTCTTCTTTTAAGCTTGGGTAGCCTTTAGCCACGTCCGTCGGATCAAGATTAGGCACCCATGCTTTTGCCCGGGATAGTGCGGTCAGAGCGCCAACCCTTGCAGCAGATCTCTTTAGCTCTTCTACCTGGGCAGGCAGCATAGATAGCCTGTCTAAGGTATCCTTGATTAATGTCGGGGGCGACTTATTGTGAGAAGCGGTGCAGATAATTCGTTGCGCGCCGGTATACAGTTGCTCTATCAGCATGTAGGTAGCCTTCAGCTTCTTCTGAACATCAGAGCCCAGATGACTAATGTGAGTTCCTGCATCATTACAAACATGAGTAAACCGGCAATGCATGGGAAGATATGTTGAAAGTATAAAGCAAGGATGCTTACCGAACACAGCAGCATTCATGGCATGTATCTGCCGCTTCACGCCAGTCAGCTCATGTACCACCGGTTTAAGAGCTGATTCTGCGTCCACGGCTCTTTTTCACAAAGCGGATTTTTCTGTCTCCCAATCTGCCCGCTCCTTGTTGAAGCTCTCTTTCAGTTTTTCCATAGCGTCTAAAGCGCTGGTCAACTCTTCCTTGGCCTTGGAGGTTTCGGCTTGCTGAGATTTTATGTTCTCTTGCAGATCGGCGGTTTGGGCTTCCTTTTTGCTCAGCTCAGCCTATAACAGACAAAAGCATAATGAGTTGGTAATACATGTTTGAAGTATCAAGCACATAACAAGTTATGCACCTGATACTTGGGGGCTAATGCATGTTTGCTTGTTCTCGGAAGTTTCTACAAGTCCCAAGCATAATAAAAGTATTACTCTTGGCACTTGGGGGCTAATGTATGTTTGCTCAAAGTACTAATCTAGGAAATCTTTTAGAAGTCCCGGTTCATCTTTATAAAGTTAAACCGGCCTTTGGGGGCTACATCAGTGAAAAAAGATGCAGTGTTGCAAGTATAAAGTTATTACTAAGTCCCGGTTCAGATTGGTATCATAAACTGTAACTTGGGGGATATGGAGTTGATAAATTGCAATTGGACGTAAGAGAAAAACAGTTATGTAGTTACCTCATATCGCTCCTTCATCAAGTTTACCAAACTAGCTTCATAGTCACGGCTGGTATACAGACGGTTCAAGAAGCCAGAGTGAATGTCTTGAGCATTGAGATGGGCGTAGTTTGATAAATTGGCGTTCCATATGCCTTTGCCGATAGCAGAAAGCTCGTCCTTGGCAGTATGCTTTGACAAAGCGACAGGATTGCCAGGAGTGGTGTGGCCAATGCCAGTAATCATAACATCATCCTCTTTATCATCAACAGCCTTTACTGGAGTTGGCGGTTTGTCAGTATCCTTAACTGGACTAACCGGTTCATCAGTTCGGACAGGGCTGGTTGGCTGGTCAGCATGGCTTGTGGTGTCAACTTCCACTTGTTCAGCAAAGAAGTCATGGTCTTGAGGCGACGGATCATTAAGCATGGCATAAGCATTGGCTTCTTCAGGGTCTGGAGTCTTTTTCGGTTCTACAGCCATGTTATCATCAGCCGGTTTATTCAACCGAGCCTTCTTGCTGGGTCTAGGCTTGGCACTGAGAAAAATAAACATGAGGATCAGTACAATATGTCAAAATAATACATCAAGGATAAAAAATTCAAGGTATGACCCACCCAGGAACCATTTTGAGGGGTGGAAGCCTTGTGGCTGATGACTCGCCAGAAGATGAGTGGGAAGTACCCTGATAATTTGAATCAGACGGGTCAAGTGGCTGGCGGAAACAACCCATCTTAGGGCAAGTAGTATCAAGAGTGTAAGAGACCTCTGATCGGTGTTTCCGAACCGGAGTATTCGGGAAACCGGCGGAGGTAACTACCTGGCCACTGTGCCGGGTTGTGCGACGAGCTTCGCGTTGCTGCGTCTTGAAAAGAAAGTTTGGGTCCAAGTAAGCAATGGGGTGAGAAAATTTTACTTTCCGGTTTGCTCAACGGATTTTTGATGTGGACAGAGGATCTGAATTGGAGGAAAGAATGATTACCTCTACATCATCAGCGTGACTGCCTTCAGTGTCGTCCTGATAATAATCATTGTCAATGAGGTGTATGCAAAATGAACCAAGAGAGTCAAGTTCTACCTCCGAGTCCGGATTAGCTACATCGGCATCAACATTTGCATCAGAAGACACAGTGGTTCTTTTCTTGGCAGGTTTTTTAACAACCTTGGTCTTTGGGCGAAGTGGCTTCGCCGTTTTGTCTTGCGGTTTTGCCGGTTTGTCTTGTGGTTTTTTATTCCAGAACGGATCATCACCCTGTCAAAATCAGACAAACTTTCAGAGAATATTTTGAAAGAAGCAACTTATGACAAGGAGGTTATATAATTCTTACAGATGGCGGTTTGTTGAAGGTGCAGAAAGGACTTAGTCCGGTCTGGCCGCAGACGGCCTCCGGTTCATTCAACATTTTCTTGACAGCCTTAGTAATTTCAGCCTCTGTCAGTTGAATATTAATGTGCCTTGAGGGTCGGTCAAACTCCCTGTGTATTCACACATCAAGCCGGGGCGCCGGCTTAAGGGTAGAACACTCCAGCAGATCCAGCAACGAGCAAAATCAACACCTGTTAAACCGTTTGCCATAAAGGCTCTAAGCTTCGACAGCTGTGGGGCATAGATGGCCCTTTCCTTTGCTGTTAACCTCTGAGGAAAAGGATGCGTATTGCTAAGGCGGTGAGGGCGGTAACCCGGCAGCGGGTTTTCATCAGATGGAGATGTATCCTTGCAATAAAACCAGGCCTGGTTCCACTCTTTGGGGTGACTGTGGAGCTTGGGATGAGGGAAGGTGACTTCCTTCCTTTTCTGAACCGCCATTCCGCCCAATTCAGTATTGGGTCCATCCGTGAACTCTGTGCGATGGTTTAAGTGAAAGAAATCCCTAAACAGTTCAACTGTAGGTTCCTCTTGCAAATAAGCCTCACAGAAGACTTGGAAGTGGCAGATGTTGGTCACAGAACTTGGACCAATGTCCTGAGGGAGAAGCTGAAAACTGGCCAGCACATCTCGGAAGAATTTTGAACGGGAGGGCTAAAGCCTTAGCCCAGATGGTCAAGAAAAACGACTACCTCTCCGTCCTTGGGTGTAGGAGGATTTTCCGGGCCAGGGGCCCTCCAATGAATGACATCTTTTTTGGCTAAAGCGCCCGTTGCGACGCATCTGTTTAACTGATCTTCCGTGACCCGGGAAGGAGCCCAGTTGCATTCATAGACTTGTTTGGCCATTTCAACGGAGGCTGAAACATGATTATTACCGGTTTAAGATTTATAATGGATAGAATAAAGGCGATGCAAGTTAAAACAGAGATGTACACATATTGTTAAACCGGAGTCTGATATTGTTAAACCGGAATCAGATATGGGAGATGTACAAAGATAAAGCGGCTTGGCGGTTCAACAGGGGACTAATGGTACCTACCGAATTATCATTTTTCTATGAGATTAAACTGCCAATTCTGGAATATAAGGTACAGATCTAAAGTACTAAGCGAGGGAAAAACAAGTTTCGCATATTGATGTGATAAATTTCAGATCTGCGGTATGACAGAAAACTAGAAAAAATCCAGACCTAATTTCAAGGGCTTAAACAGTTTGGCAAGTTCAGATGAGTTTTGTGTAAAGGAGAAGATCTAATACGGAAAAAGAGGACTATGGCTACGACCGCATAAAAAGTATCAGATCCATCTAGTCGTTTGTGCTAATGGGAGGAACAAAAAAGAACAGCTCCAGGAGCTTTGAAGAACTATGAAGAACACTGAACCCTAATGGTGGATCTGGAGTGAGGAGAAGAGGAACTCACTGGTGCTGTTGAAGCAGCGGAAGATCGTCGCATTTCTCTGGTGCGATTAGGTTGATGTAGCGGCCGTTGTTGAGGCAGAGGCGAAGACCGACGGCGGTGGCGAAGCTTGAAGGGTTGGTCGGCGCGAGGAAGAAGACGAGGCGAAGAGGCACGAGGGGGAAAAAGTGAAAAGAACTCCTCGGCCTTATTTATAAGGTGAATGGATAAGTGGTAGGTGCGAGAATCGAGGAGCCTGAAAAATGGGATATGTGACAGCTCTGTTGCCTCGATTGTCGGAGGCCCATTAATGAAGATGGTTTATGTGCAGTTTTTAATAACAGATGATGTCATGGCGATTTATCATGGTCCTGGAAGGTGACGTCACGGCGGTTTACAAAATTTCTGTGAAGATAATGACGCATTGAGGATTGACATGAACTAGTTCAAATCAATCTGGGGCCTAATGTTGGGGATATTACTACTAGGTGTAAACCGGCCAGGAGAGGCCGGGTTAACCCCATAATGGTTCACTGCATCTGAAGCCCGTGAAGACAAAGACGGTGACACTTTGAGAAGGCCCAGGGCCCAAAGCTGGTTTAAGGCCTATAGACATAAACCAGCATTGATATGTAAACTTGTGTTGTAAGATAGAAAGAGCAGAGACCGAGTCGGACATGTTTATGAGCCGGACTCGGGATTCTGTAAACCGACGGGCATCAACCCATGTATATAAGGGGACGACCCGGCGGCGGTTTAGGACAACAGACAACAACTCGAGACTCAGGCAAAGCATATTCGCTCCCTGGTCATCGAAACCCTAGAAATTCCACAACAACTGGATTAGGCTTTTACCTTCACCGCAAGGGGCCGAACCAGTATAAACTCTCTGCGTCCCTTGTCCGCTTTAACCCCTTTAAGCTAACCCGCGTGATGGCTCCATGACTAAGTCATTTCCTTAGGACATCTGCCGTGACAAAACCATGACAGAAGCCCTACTCCCATCTAGGGATAAGGTCAAGGAAGTAGTAGAAGAAGTGGGGCTCTCTCCCCCTCTCTCCCGATGGCGCCGGAACGCCGCCGGGGCCATCATCATCACCGCGATCTACACCAACGGCTCCGTCATCTTCACCAACATCTTCATCACCTTCCCCCATCTATCTACAATGGTCCACTCTCCCGCAACCCGATGTACCCTCTACTTGAACATGGTGCTTTATGCTTCATATTATTACCCAATGATGTGTTGCCATCCTATGATGTCTGAGTAGATTTTTGTTGTCCTATCGGTAATTGGTGAATTTCTATGATTTGTTTAATTTGCTTGTGGTTATGTTGCTGTCCTTTGGTGCCCATCATACGAGCGCGCGCGTGGATCACACCATAGGGTTAGTTGTATGTTGATAGGACTATGTATTGGAGGGCAAGAGTGACAGAAGCTTCAACATAGCATAGAAATTGATGCATACGGGATTGAAGGGGGACCAATATATCTTAATGCTATGGTTGGGTTTTACCTTAATGAACGTTAGTAGTTGCAGATGCTTGCTAATAGTTCCAATCATAAGTGAATAGAATTCCAAGTCAGGGATGACATGCTAGCAGTGGCCTCTCCCACATAAAACTTGCTATCGTTCTAGTAAAGTATCCAATTGCTTAGGGACAATTTCTCAACTCCTACCACCACTTTTCCACACTCGCTATACTAACTTTATTGTGTCTTTATCTAAACAGCCCCTAGATTTTATTTACGTGCTCTTTATTATCTTGCAAACCTATCCAACAACACCTACAAAGTACTTATAGTTTCATACTTGTTCTAGGTAAAGCGAACGTTAAGCGTGCGTAGAGTTGTATCGGTGGTCGATAGAACTTGAGGGAATATTTGTTCTACCTTTAGCTCCTCGTTGGGTTCGACACTCTTACTTATCAAAAGAGGCTACAATTGATCCACTATACTTGTGGGTTATCAAGACCTTTTTTGGGCGCCGTTGCCGGGGAGTTATAGCGTGGGGTGAATATTACCGTGTGTGCTTGTTTGCTTTATCACTAAGTAGTTTTTATTTCCTGTTCTAAGTTGTTCCCTATCTTTATTATGGATATGGAACACGAAATACCAAAAAAAATAGGTGTACTTGCTACTCATGGAGATGGGGAACCTCCTAAAACCCTCGATGCTCATTATGTGAAAGATATTATGTACTACTTTGATAATGCTGAGAAAACCCCATTCAATTATGTAATGGGAGACACGTTGGATCAACATGAATACTTTAGGGATTATCGCTAGACTCAAAAAGGGAAACTATTATGGGATCAAATTTTTATGTTGCGTTGGTATGCTCGGGATCTATGATTGAGACATGATTATACTTGTTGCTCTAGGATGAAGGCTCCACACCTTCCCTTTTCATGCAAATTTAATGATAATGAAACCTTATCTTCTGATGCTAATGGTATATATGATTACTATGATGTGAAACGAATAGAAGAATTTGTTGCTTTTAAGGGTGCATGTGAAATTGAATCTTTGTTTAAAGAGTTTGACGATTTTGATGATTTAGTTTATAGACCTGAAAATTTAGTTATCCTTAAATATGGCTATGAGAATTATAAATACAATTATGATATTGATGAATTTATTGAGAAAGTCTCCGTTGTCCAAGAAGAGACTAATATTTTGCAGGAGTCTATGGAAGAAGAAATAGATGAAACTGTGAGCTCATTGGATGAAAAAGATGAACAGGAGAACAAAGAACAAAAGGTGGAAGAGCGGATTGATCACCCGTTCCCACCATCTAATGAGATTAACTCTTTATCCCATACACTGTTTAATTTCCCTTCGAATTTACCGAAGGATGAATGCTATGATGATTGTTATGATCCCGTTGATTCTTTTGAAATATCCTTTTTTGATGATGCTTGCTATGCTTGTGGCCAACATGCCAATATGAATTATGCTTATGGAGATGAACTTGCTATAGTTCCTTATGTTAAACATGAAATTGTTGCTATTGCACCCACGCATGATAGTCCTATTATCTTTTTGAATTATCCCGACTACACTATATCGGAGAAGTTTGCACTTATTAAGGATTATATTGATGGGTTGCCTTTTACCATTGCACATGATAATTTTGATGACAATAATATGCATGTGCTTGCTTCTCCTACTTGCAATTATTATGAGAGTGGAACTACATCTCCACCTCTTTATGTTTCCAACACGATAGAATTGTAAGAAACTGCTTATGCTATGTATTGGCCTTTACTTAATGTGCGTGAATTGTTCTTGTATGACATGCCGATGCATAAGAAGAGAGTTAGACTTTGTCATTTCTTTATATATGTTACTTTGTGCTCACTACTAAATCACAAATCATTGTTAATTAAAATTGTCTTTGATATACCTTGGGATCCGGGTGGATCCATTACTTGAGCACTTTATGCCTAGCTTAATGGCTTTAAAGAAAGCGCTGCCAGGGAGACAAACCAAAAGTTTTAGAGAGTCATTTATTTCTGTTGACTGCTTTTATAAAGTTTAAAAACAAAAAAATATAGAGGGGAACCCAAAACTTTTCAAAAAGGAAAGTGAAAGTGGGAGAGACAAGCATTGTTGAAGTGGGGGAGCTCCTTGAACTTTGTTCATGCTCACGGAAACTTTGTTAATCTTGATTACAGAAAATTTTCAACAAAAATAATTATCCCCTTGTACAATTCCATTGTATTATAAAAATAATGTGCCAAGATTTGCCTTTAGGATGTTTACATTGTTTGTTGGTTTGTGCGGTGCAAAACAGAAACTTTGGCTATAGTGCACGATTTTACATTTTTTACTGGAACGTCAAATGGTTCTGAAACTTTTTGCAATGTATTTCTATACAAATTGTTTATTTTCCTAATTTGTTCAGAATTTTTGGAGTAAGAGAGCTATGGCGAATGTTCAGATTACTACAGACTGTCATGTTTAAGACAGATTCTGTTTTTGATGCTTTGTTTTGCTTGTTTCGATGAAACTATCAATTTCTATCAGTGGATTAAGCCATAGAAAAGTTATATTACTGTAGATACAATGCAAAAACAAAATATGAATTGGTTTGCAATAGTACTTAGAGTAGTGATTTGCTTTATTATACTATCGGATCTTACCACACTTTCTGTTGAGTATTGTGTGGATGAAGTGATCAAAGATCGAGGAGGTCTCGATGTGAGGAGAAGGAGGAGAGGCAAGAGCTCATGATTGGGAATGCCCAAGGCACCCCAAGTAAATATTCAAGAAGACTCAAGCGTCTAAGCTTGGGGATGCCCCGGAAGGCATCCCCTCTTTCTTCAACAAGTATCGATATGTTTTCGGTTTCGTTTCATTCATGTGATATGTGCAAATCTTGGAGCGTTTTTTGCATTTAGTTTTCCCCTTTTTCTTTTATGCACTATGCTGGTATGAGATATTCCATGGCTGATTTATAGAAAGCTCTTTTCACTTCACTTATATTTGTTGAGTATGGCTTTATAGAATGCTTCATGTGCTTCACTTATATAATTTGAAGTTTGGATTGCCTATTTCTCTTCACATAGAAAACCGCCATTTGTAGAATGCTCTTTTGCTTCACTTATATTTGTTAGAGCGTGGGCATATCTTTTGTAGAAATAATTAAACTCTCTTGCTTCACTTATATCTATTTAGAGAGATGATAGGAATTGGTCATTCACATGGTTATATCCTACATAAAACTTGTAGATCAGTGAATATGATATGTTTGATTCCTTGCAATAGTTTTGTGATATAAAGATGGTGATATTAGAGTCATGCTAGTGGATAGTTGTGGATTGTAGAAATACTTGTGTTGAAGTTTTTGATTCCCGTAGCATGCACGTATGGTGAACCGTGATGTAACGAAGTTGGAGCATGAGGTATTTATTGATTGTCTTCCTTATGGGTGGTTGTCGGGGACGAGCGATGGTCTTTTCCTACCAATCTATCCCCTAGGAGCATGTGCGTAGTACTTTTTTTTCAATAACAAATAGATTTTTCCAATAAGTATGTGAGTTCTTTATGACTAATGTTGAGTCCATGGATTATACGCACTCTCACCCTTCCATCACTGCAAGCCTATTTGGTATCGTGCATTGCCCTTTCTCATCTCGAGAGTTGGTGCAAACTTCACCGGTGCATCCAAACCCCGTGATACGATACGCTCTATCACACATAAGCCTCCTTATATCTACCTCAAAACAGCCACCATACCTACCTATCATGACATTTCCATAGCCATTCCGAGATATATTGCCATGCAACTTCCATCATCATCATATACATGACTTTATCATTCATTGTCATATTGCTTTGCATGATCGTAAGATAGCTAGCATGATGTTTTCATGGCTTGTCCATTTTTTGATATCTTTGCTACTCTAGATCATTGCACATCCTGGTAGACCGCCAGAGGCATTCATATAGAGTCATATCTTTGTTCTAGATATCAAGTTGTAATATTGAGTTGTAAGTAAATAAAAGTGTGATGATCATCATTATTAGAACATTGTCCCATGTGAGGTTATCAAAATAAAAGTGGCCAAAGAAGCCAAAAAAAGAGAGAGGCCAAAGAAGCCTACAAAAAAATAAAAAAATAAAAAGAGAGAGAGAAAAGAGAGAAGGGGCAATGTTACTATCCTTTTACCACACTTGTGCTTCAGAGTAGCACCATGTTCTTCATATAGGGAGTCTCTTGAGTTATCACTTTCATATACTAGTGGGAATTTTCATTATAGAACTTGGCTTGTATATTCCAACGATGGGCTTCCTCAAATGCCTAGGTCTTCATGATCAAGCAAGTTGGATGCACACCCACTTAGTTTCAGTTTGAGATTTCATACACTTATAGCTCTAGTGCATCTGTTGCATGGCAATCCCTACTCCTCACATTGATATCAATTCATGGGCATCTCCATAGCCCGTTGATTAGCCGTGTCGATGTGAGACTTTCTCCTTTTTGTCTTCTCCACACAACCCCCATCATTATATTATATTCCACCCATAGTGCTATGTCCATGGCTCACGCTCATGTATTGCGTGAAAGTTGAGAAGGTTTGAGAACATCAAAAGTAAGAAACAATTGCTTGGCTTGTCATCGGGGTTGTGCATGATTTGAATATTTTGTGTGATGAAGATGGAGCATAGCCAGACCATATGATTTTGTAGGGATAACTTTCTTTGGCCATGTTATTTTGAAAACACATGATTGCATTATTAGTATGCTTGAAGTATTATTGTCTTAATGTCAAAAGATAGACTATTGCTTTGAATCACTCGTGTCTTAATATTCATGCCATGATTAGATTAGATGATCAAGATTATGCTAGGTAGCATGCCACACCAAAAAATATCTTTTTTATCATTTACCTACTCGAGGACGAGCAGGAATTAAGCTTGGGGATGCTGATACGTCTCCGTCGTATCTATAATTTTTGATTGTTCCATGCCAATATTCTACAACTTTACCATACTTTTGGAAACTTTTTATACTATTTTTGGGACTAACATATTGATACGAAGGCTCAGATGCAGTTCTGTTTTGTTGCATGTTTTTTGTTTCACAGAAAATCCATATCAAACGGAGTCCAAACGGGATAAAAACTGACGGATATTTTTTTCGAATATATGTGAATTTTGGGAAGTGGAATCAACGCGAGACGATGCCCGAGGGGCCCACGAGGGTGAGGGGCGCGCCCAAGGGGGTCAGGCGCGCCCTGGGCCATTGTGGCCACTCCGTAAGGCAGTTGGTGTCCTTCTTTCGCCGCAAGAAAGTCAATATCCAGATAAAAATCATGTCCAAATTTCAGCCCAATCGGAGTTAGGGAGGTCCGGAAATTTAAGAAACGGTGAAAGGGCGATATCGAGGAACGCAGAAACAGAGAGAGACAAAGAGACATATCCAATCTCGGAGGGGCTCTCGCCCAAGTTAGGTTAGACATAATTCATTCGACCCCTCGCCCAAGCCGGAGCCCGAGTTATAGCAGACATATGGACTCGGCGGCAGTTTCAAGCAACGTCCGACATCGTGATCAGCCAGGCGGGCGAGACCCGGCGCGAGATGGGGCCCTTATGTAGCGACCCGACCCGAATGGATCAAGTCTCTGTGCTCAGGTGTCATCCTGGATCAGAATGCCGACACCACACAGATTTCAAGGATTTATAACAGAGTAGCAATCACACACTTATTACATCGTTGTCCAAAAGAGGACTTATTACAATAAATATGGCTTAAGGCCATCTAATAACGATAACAGCGAAGACTTGGAAGATAAGTGAGGCCATCAACTCCAGCCGCATCATCGAGTATAGAACCACGACCTAAAGCACCTTACTGTCAATTCTAAAAGTCTGCAACATGAAAGTTGCAGCCCGAAAACGGGTCAGCACATGGAATATGATGGCAATGTAACACATAGAGAATAATGAATGATACGCCTGTACTACTGGAATACACCGGCGGATGCAGCCTAAGGAAACGAGTCAAGTGATCCGCAGGTGGTGGTGGTGGTGGGTTGTTGTTGTTGCCTTGGTTCTGTACCAATGTTTGGATCAAAGTGTTCTGCTGCTGAATCAACTGGGTGATCTCTGGCGGGAAAACAAACCCGGGGTCGCGTCTCGGAGGCATCTGAAGGGTTTAGAAAAGACGAGAAATTAAGAATAGAGTGAGGTCTAAGGAGAAAAGACTACCCAAATGCACATGCGCAAATGCACACAAAATCACTTCATTCATTTCAAACAAAGGGCTTACAACGGTCTAACTATCACAAAAGTGTTTGAACTATAATGTTTACATGGAGGGAATACTATTAATATGTGGGGGTCATCTATTAATTTGAACCGGTGGAAGACTCCATGATGTCTGCTCCAGCTTCGTCTTCAAAGTCGGGTTCACTTGGATCCGAATCGGTGTCGCCGATGATGATGTAGTTGCTCGGACAATGACGTACTTGTCTTCATTCTTGAGCGCTAATTTCTTCTTGAGTTCTTCAATCTCATACTTAAGATCGCTATTGTGCCTTACTACAGCTACGATCTCGCCCATGCAGTCCTTACGTAGAGACTTTAGTTCTTCTTCAAGTTCGATGATCCTTCCTTCGCATCCTTCAATTTCATCATATCATTGCACATCTGGTTCTCTGGCGCCGAATGTGGTGGTTTAACTCTGGATGAAAGCTGCAATGGATCTATCCTTCTTGGTGCTGACTATCTCCCATTGTTCATCTCGGCGTCCGCACATCTGGTAGATGGTGTCCTTGAGGTCTTCTTGGTAAACTTCTCCAATGCGTCCCATGGTGATATGAGCTGCCATGCTCTTTCCTGCACTCTGGTTGGTGCACTGAAAAGACTATCTATAGGCTTGGTGATTGGGGCGAATGTCCTTCGCGGAACGTGAGCTTGAATCTTCCAGCGCTCTTCTTCAGGCAGAGTGGCGTTAAAATTCCCGGTGAAGCTTGGTAGTCCAATGTTCAGGTACTTGGTGACTTCCTTCAAGTGAAATCCAAAAGGTGTGCCTTTATCTGGTTGGGCGTACTTGATCTTTGCGTCCGTCATCCTAAAAGAGTAGAAAAAGATGAGGAGTTAGAAAATGTGAAGAGAGTAGTGATCTATGGCTTTAACTTAGTGGTCGGTGTCCTCACGGTCAGAAGTGCTCGATACCATCTCTCAGAGCGACCCGACCGAATGGATCAAGTCTCGTGCTCGGTGTCATCCCCGGATCAAGAATGCCGACACCACACAAGATTTCAAGGATTTATAACAGAGTAGCAATCACACACTTATTACATCTTTGTCCAAAAGAGGACTTATTACAATAAATATGGCTTAAGGCCATCTAATAACGATAACAGCGGAAGACTTGGAAGATAAGTGAGTCCATCAACTCCAGCCGCATCACCGAGTATAGAACCACGACCTAAAGCACCTTACTGTCGTCGTCAAAAGTCTGCAACATGAAAGTTGCAGCCCGAAACGGGTCAGACATGGAATATGCCGCAATGTAACACATAGAGAATAATGAATGATACGCCTGTACTACATGCATATGTGGCTGGTGGAAAAAGCTCTCTGGTTACAGCTTTTGCATAAAGCCAGTTTTTCCCTACTGCAAAGGAATAAATTTAATTAACTATCACGGTGGTTGTTAAACATTGAGAATGGTTGACAGATCCTCAATCCCAATTAAAATAATCCTTAACAAACCCAACAATATTAAATTAGAGTAACATGTTGAGATTCACATGATATTCAAGTACTAGATACTCAAGATGTCCATAACCGGGGACACGGCTAATCATGATTAGTTTATACACTCTGCAGAGGTTTATGACTTTTCCCCACAAGACTCGATCACTCCGCTTGGTTTCTCATACTGCAGGGTGTTTGAGAAACGGATGACCGAGACATAGTCTTCGTAAGCGCTTAGCACCTTACGATGGGTAGACCGCACACCTACATCCCCTACATCTGCTAGTCCACCACTATAAGAGTTCGAACGACTTAATCAACTATGCCAGAGCCCATAATGGCTTGTGGCTGCACACGGAAGTTACTAGTTTGAATAATCTCATGATCCCTTTGAGCCTGGGTGGCGGTCCGAAGAAAAACAGGCAAGTCCTGATGGAAACCAGGTGCCTCAATCCACCTAGATGTGTGTTTAAGTTGCCACCTTAAATAAACCATTAATTTAACAATCTCACATCTGTCATGGATACACTCACCCAATCCACATATACTAGCATAGCATGGCAAATAAGCAAACGTAGAAGTAACTCCCAAGGGTTTGATAATAAAACAGGTAATAGGTACTACCTCAATCTACTTCCCATCCCACAATTTAATTAGATCCTAATCATGCATGTGTTTGAGGATTGCTCTAATGCATAAAAACTGGGTAGTAGAAAAGGTATGATCAAGTGTTACTTGCCTTGCTGATGATCCGCGAAACCTAGAGATTCGAAGTAACAAGCGGCGCACTCCGGGTGATCTATCGCAGACAAACAACAAGTATACAATAAGTACTCATCTAATGCACGGGTAAATCTCAAATAAAAGATCTGACCAGAAATTTCAACTTAAGAACCCTGGTTGCACAAGAAAACGAATCAAACAAAACAACGGAAAACAACCGGCGGAAGAAAACAGCTCGGTTCTAGCAAGTTGAAACTAGGTCAAATTTTACAGTAGCAAAACTTTGTTTAAGTTGATTAGTCGGAACGGCGGTTTCGAAACGAAACTCCAGGCGCTTGAATCACCTGATTCCGATAAACGAGCGAGAAGATAAACTAGAACGAAAATCGGATCTGAAATCGCGATCAGAAAAAAATAGCGGAATAAATCCGATTAAAAGAAAAACGACGAACGGTTAAACGAACGGACGTTCGTTAACCGGGAATAACCGGTGATCACGTTCGTTAAGACGAACGGTCCGGCGAACGCTCGCTAAACAACAAAACCGGAAGTAAAACCGATCTAGGGTTTCAAAAAAAACCCAATAACGGAAAAGAAAACCGGAAATAAAACCGATCTAGGGTTTCAAAAAACCAACAACGGAAAAAGAAACCGGAACGGTTTTTATAAAAACGAACCGAGGGAAGGGTGGCGCGCACGGCTACCTCGACGAGGCGGGCTCGGCGGGCGGGCAAGGCAATGGCGGCAAGGCGGCAAGCGGCGGCATGCGGGTTGTGGGGAGGAGAGGGGGGGTGTTGGGTATTTAAAGGAGGGAGGGTGGCTTGGGGAGGGGGCAAGCAATGGGGAGGAGGAGGAATCCTCCTCGGATTCGGCGGGCGGCGCGGCGGCTGGCGCTGTGCCAGCCACAGTGAGGGGGGGCAGCATGGTTGGCCGGCTCAGTGGGCCCTTGGCCCGATCGGCCATGCTTTTTTAAATCACACAAAAAAAAAAACTAATAAAATAAAATCTAAACGGACTCCAAAATTTACAAAGTAATTTTCCCGACTCCTAAAAATGAGTCGAACAAAATGAACTTTACTCGGGGCCTAAAATGCAATTTTTGAAATCACGTATTTTTCCCTAAGGCAAATAAACTCCGAAAAATCCAGAATTGATTTATTTATTAAATCTTCATTTTTTTCCTAATTTTGGGAAAGTCATATTATTCCTCTCATATTTTGATATTGGAAAATTATTTGAAGATGAAATAAATACAATCAAATGATCAAATGATCCTCTTTTTCATAATTCGAGGAAACACAAATATGAAAATTTTGAAATCTCCAACTCTCTCCGAGGGTCCTTGAGTTGCGTGAAATTTCTAGGATCGGCAAAATGAAAGAAAATATGTAATGCATGATGATTTAATGTATAACATTCCAAATTGAAAATTTGGGATGTTACAAACCTACCCCCTTAAGATGAATCTCGCCCTCGAGATTCGGGTTGGCTAGAAAATAGGTGAGGGTGGTCCTTGAGCAAATCTTCTTCTCTTTCCCAGGTGGCTTCATCCTTAGTGTGGTGGCTCCACTGAACCTTGCAAAACTTGATAACCTTGCTGCGAGTAACTCTGCTGGCATAATCGAGAATCTTGACTGGTTTCTCCTCAAATGTCAAATCATCCTTCAACTGAATTGCTTCAAGTGGCACTTTATCTCTTAGCGGTACCTCTGCCATCTCGGAGTGACATTTCTTCAGCTGAGAAACATGGAATACATCATGAACTCCTGACAGTCCCTCTAGCAATTCCAGCTTATAAGCAACTTCTCCCATGCGTTGCAAGATCCTATACGGTCCAACGAAATGTGGTGCTAATTTTCCTTTAACTCCAAAACGCTTAACTCCTCAAGTGGGGATACTCTAAGATAAACTCGCTCCAACTTCATATTCTATCGCCTTGCTTTTGAATCCGCATAGCTTTTCTCGTGCGGATGGGCTACCTTGAGCCTATCACGAATCAACTTAACCTTCTGCTCGCACTCCTTAATCAAATCTGGTCCAAACAATCGACGGTCTCCAACTTCGCCCCATGATAACGGTGTCCTGCACCTCCTTCCGCATAAAGCCTCGAAGGTGCCATCTTCAAGCTGGTTTGGTAACTGTTGTTATAAGAAAACTCTGCATACGGCAAGTTATCATCCCAACTAGATCCATAATCTAGTGCACAAGCTCTCAAAGATATCCTCCAAAATCTGATTGACTCTCTCACCGTCCATCGGTCTCAGGGTGGAAAGCTGTCTTCAATTCCAGCCTGGTTCCCAATGTTTCGTGTAACCGATTCCAAAACTCGAGGTAAATTGGGTTCCTCTATCGATACGATACTCCTTGGAACTCCGTGCAAACACACAATTCTGGTCATGTATATCTTTGCCAACTTAGCACTGCTATAGGTAGTCTTGATCGAATGAAATGAGCTACCTTCGCAAGCGGTCGACTATAACCCAAATCGAGTCGTAGCTCTAACGAGTTTTTGGCAAACCTGTGATGAAATCCATGCCTAGTTTATCCCACTTCCATTCGGGTATCGGCAATGGTTGCAACAGTCCTGTTGGCTTCTGATGTTCTGCCTTCACCCTTTGACATACATCACAAACTGCTACATATTCTGCAATATCCTTCTTCATTCCGGTCCACCGTAACGCTTCCTTCAAATCTAAATACATCTTGGTATTTCCTGGGTGAATCAAGTAGGGCGAATCATGTGCCTCTTGCGTAATCAACTTCCCGATCTCCGGTCATTTGGCACATAAACACGGTCCTCAAACCATAGGGTATCGTGCTCATCCTCACGAAATCCCTTTGCTTTTCCTTCGCTCATTTTCCCCTTTATAGAGGCAACTTCCTTGTCTACCTTTTGAGCTTCTCTGATTTTGTCCATCAACGTAGACTGAATCTCCAATGCTGCTACATAGCCTCTCGGAACTATTCCCAAACATAGCTCTCGAAGGTCCTCGGCTAACTCCTTGGGTATTCCTCCCATCATTAGTGTATTGACGTGGCTCTTACGGCTCAATGCGTCTGCTACAACGTTAGCCTTCCCGGGGTGATAATGCAATCTCATATCATAATCCTTAATAAGCTCCAACCATCTCCTCTGCCTGAGATTTAATTCCTTCTGCGTGAAGATGTACTTCAAACTCTTGTGATCCATGTACACCTCACAATGATTTCCAATGAGAAAATGTCTCCATGTCTTCAATGCATGCACAACTGCTGCTAACTCCAAGTCATGTGTGGCATAATTCAACTCATGAGGCTTCAGTTGTCGTGAAGCATACGAAACAACTCTTCCTTCCTGCATAAGCACTGCTCCAAGTCCTCGACGTGAAGCGTCGCAATACACCTCAAAATCCTTGGTCTGATCTGGCAAAATTAACACTGGTGAGGTAACCAATCTTTTCTTCAACTCCTGAAAACTTGCCTCACAATCCTCAGTCCATATGAACTTGGTATCCTTTTTCAGCAATTCCGTCATAGGCTTTGCAATCCTTGAGAAATTCTCAATGAATCTTCGTAGTATCCTGCGAGTCCAAGGAAACTCCGGATCTCTCCAACTGTCGTTGGTGCTTCCCATTTGTTACGGTCTCAACCTTCGTGGGGTCAACTGCTATCCCTTCTCCGGTTATAACATGTCCAAGAAATCCAACTTCCTTTAGCCAAAACTCACATTTGCTGAACTTGGCATATAACGATGTTCCTTAGTTTCTCCAAAACCAATCGCAAATGTTCCTTATGTTCCTCTTCATTCTTTGAGAAAACCAAAATATCATCTATGAACACCACGATTTAACTTATCCAAAAACTCCATAAACACTTTGTTCATCGTGTTCATGAAATAGGCAGCGCGTTAGTCAGTCCAAATGACATAACGGTATATTCATACAGTCCATATCTCGTGGTAAATGCTGTCTTAGGTATGTCCTGCTCTCGAATCTCCAACTGATGGTACCCTGATCGCAAATCGATCTTGGAAAACACTTTAGCTCCTTGCAAACGATCAAACAGATCATTTATCATTGGTAGTGGGTACTTGTTCTTGATTGTTACTTCATTTAAACCACGATAGTCAACAACCATCCTTAACGATCCGTCCTTCTTCTCTACTAAAAGTACGGGTGATCCCCAAGGCGAAGAACTTGGGCGTATATAACCTTTATCCAATAGCTCCTTAATCTGCTTCTTGATTTCCGCCAAATCCTGTGCGGGCATCCCGTATGGTCGCCTCGATATTGGGCCTGCACTGCAAAAGCTCAATCAAAACTCAATGTCTCTATCCGTGGCATTCCCGGCAATTCCTCGTGAAATACATCGGTAATCCTTCACCACCGCACCTCTTCCCGCACAACTCCTGAGAAGGAATTTACTTGATTCCTATTTGGTCCATGTCGCGATACATACCTAATCCTTCTTCCTTCTGGTGTTGTGAGAAAAATCGTCTTACTTGCGCAATCGATGTTTCCCCCATACATCGACAACCAATCCATACCAAGAATCACATCCAATCCTTGGGATTCCAAAATGATCAAATCCGTCGGGAACACATGCCTTCCTATACTTAATGGCACTCGGAAACATCCTTGTCTGGCCATATACTCCGCTCCTGATGAGCTTACTAGCATAGGGGTTTTAAGAATCTGAGTAGTCAGGCTATATTTTTCTACAAATCCCCTTGATATGTATGAATGCGTTGCACCGGTATCGAATAGAACTAGTGCAGTAAATGACTTAACCAAAAACTTACCGATTACTCCATCGGGCTGATCTTCAACCTCCTCCACATCAATGTGGTTCACCTGTCCCCTGTTGAAAGGGTTTGGCTTCTTTCCAGAGCTTCCATTTCCACCTTGGCCTTCGGGACAGTCATTTGCATAATGTCCGGTCTTGGAACACTTGTAACAGGTGACATGGCTCAGGTCTTTCTTGGTTGGGGTTGATGGTGTGCTCCGGTTCTGGCCGTTGCTTCCTCCATTCCCATTACCATTTTTGTGGCCATTATGGTTGTGCGAACTACCTCCTCCATGGGTATGCTGAAACCGAACTCCTGCTTAGGGGTATAACGGGCTTCATTGGGCTCCAGTTATACTTCCCTGCCCATACTTCCTCTTGCGATTCTCAATTTGTCGCTGCTTTCCTTCAATCATGAGGGCACGGTCTACCAACTCCTGGTAGTTATTGAAACTTGCTACCATCAACTGCATGCTTAACTCATCATTTAGTCCTTCCGAAACTTCTCCCGCTTAGTCTGCATCTCTAGCAACGCTATCCGGGGCATAACGTGCTAACTTACTAAAATCATCCACATATCGCCAACAGTCCTTCCTCCTTGGCGAAATTGCGAAACTCACGCTTCTTCATGGCCATAGCTCCTGCCGAGACATGGGCAAGTCGGAAAGCTTGTGGCCCGATCCCATGTGACAGTGTCTACAGGGTAAGTGGCTGTAAAATTCTCCCACCATGCTGTTGTGGGTCCTTCAAGCTGATGTGCAGCAAACTTCACCCTTTCTCCATCTGTACATCCTGCAGTGGTCAACTCCCTCCCTATCTTACGGAGCCAATCATCTGCTACAATTGGCTCGGTGCTACTGGAATACACCGGCGGATGCAGCCTAAGGAAACGAGTCAAGTGATCCGCAGTGGTGGTGGTGGTGGGTTGTTGTTGTTGCCTTGGTTCTGCACCAATGTTTGGATCAAAGTGTTCTGCTGCTGAATCAACTGGTGATCTCTGGCGGAAAACAAACCCGGGTCGCGTCTCGGAGGCATCTGAAGGGTTTAGAAAAGACGAGAAATTAAGAATAGAGTGAGGTCTAAGGAGAAAACACTACCCAAATGCACATGAGCAAATGCACACAAAATCACTTCATTCATTTCAAACAAAGGGCTTACAACGGTCTAACTATAACAAAAGTGTTTGAACTATAATGTTTACATGGAGGGAATACTATTAATATGTGGGGTCATCTATTAATTTGAACCGTGGAAGACTCCATGATGTCTGCTCCCACCTTCGCCTTCAAAGTCGGGTTCACTTGGATCCGAATCGGTGTCATCGATGATGATGTAGTTGCTCGGACAATCGACGTACTTGTCTTCATTCTTGAGCGCTAATTTCTTCTTGAGTTCTTCAATCTCATACTTAAGATCGCTATTGTGCCTTACTACAGCTACGATCTCGTCCATGTAGTCCTTACGTGTAGACTTTAGTTCTTCTTCAAGTTCGATGATCCTTCCCTTTGCATCCTTCAATTTGATCATATCATTGCACATCTGGTTCTCCTGGCGTCGAATGTGGTGGTTTAACTCCTGGATGAAAGCTGCAATGGATCTATCCTTCTTGGTGCTGACTATCTCCCATTGTTCATCTCGGCGTCCGCACATCTGGTAGATGGTGTCCTTGAGGTCTTCTTGGTAAACTTCTCCAATGCGTCCCATGGTGATATGAGCTGCCATGCTCTTTCCCAGACTCTAGGTTGGTGCACTGAAAAGACTATCTATAGGCTTGGTGATTGGGGCGAATGTCCTTCATGAACGTGAGCTTGAATCTTCCAAATATCTTCTTCAGCAAGAGTGGCGTTAAAATTCCGGTGAAGCTTGGTAGTCCAATGTTCGGTACTTGGTGACTTCCTTCAAGTGAAATCCAAAAGGTGTGCCTTTATCTGGTTGGGCGTACTTGATCTTTGCGTCCGTCATCCTAAAAGAGTAGAAAAGATGAGGAGTTAGAAAATGTGAAGAGAGTAGTGATCTATGGCTTTAACTTAGTGGTCGTGTCCTACAACAACGTGTGCTCGATACCATCTCTCAGAGCGACCCGACCGAATGGATCAAGTCTCGTGCTCGGTGTCATCCTCGGATCAAGAATGCTTGACACCACACAAGATTTGAAGGATTTATAACAGAGTAGAAATCACACACTTATTACATCTTTGTCCAAAAGAGGACTTATTACAATAAATATGGCTTAAGGCCATCTAATAACGATAACAGCGGAAGACTTGGAAGATAAGTGAGTCCATCAACTCCAGTGCATCATCGAGTATAGAACCACGACCTAAAGCACCTTACTGTCGTTCAAAAAATCTCGCAACATGAAAGTTGCAGCCCGAAACGGGTCAAGACATGGAATATGCCGCAATGTAACACATAGAGAATAATGAATGATAAGCCTGTACTACATGCATATGTGGCTGGTGGAAAAAGCTCTCTGATTCTGAGCTTTTGCATAAAGCCGTTTTCCCTCACTGCAAAGGAATAAATTTAATTAACTATCACGGTGGTTGTTAAACATTGAGAATGGTTGACAGATCCTCAATCCCAATTAAAATAATCCTTAACAAACCCAACAATATTAAATTAGAGTAACATGTTGAGATTCACATGATATTCAAGTACTAGATACTCAAGATGTCCATAACCGGGACACGGCTAATCATGATTAGTTTATACACTCTGCAGAGGTTTGCGACTTTTCCCCACAAGACTCGATCGCCTCCGCTTGGTTTCTCCTACTGCAGGTGTTTGAGAAACGGATGACCGAGACATAGTCTTTCGAAGCGCTTAGCACCTTACGATGGGTAGACCGGTACACCTACATCCCCTACATCTGCTAGTCCACCACTATAAGAGTTCGCACGACTTAATCAACTATGCCGAGCCCATAATGGCTTGTGGCTGCACACGAAGTTACTAGTTTGAATAATCTCATGATCCCTTTGAGCCCAGGTGGCGGTCCAAGAAAAACAGGCAAGTCCCGATGGAAACCAGGTGCCTCAATCCACCCAGATGTGTGTTTAAGTTGCCACCTTAAATAAACCATTAATTTAACAATCTCACATCTGTCATGGATACACTCACCCAATCCACGTATACTAGCATAGCATGGCAAATAAGCAAACGTAGAAGTAACTCCCAAGGGTTTGATAATAAAACAGGTAATAGGTACTACCTCAATCCACTTCCCATCCCACAATTTAATTAGATCCTAATCATGCATGTGTTTGAGGATTGCTCTAATGCATAAAAACTGGGTAGTAGAAAAGGTATGATCAAGTGTTACTTGCCTTGCTGATGATCCGCGAAACCTAGAGATTCGAAGTAACAAGCGGCGCACTCCAGGTGATCTATCGCAGACAAACAACAAGTATACAATAGGTACTCATCTAATGCACGGGTAAATCTCGAATAAAAGATCTGACCAGAAATTTCAACTTAAGAACCCTGGTTGCACAAGAAAACGAATCAAACAAAACAACGGAAAACAACCGGCGGAAGAAAACAGCTCGGTACTAGCAAGTTGAAACTAGGTCAAATTTTACAGTAGCAAAACTTTGTTTAAGTTGATTAGTCGGAACGGCGGTTTCGAAACGAAACTCCAGGCGCTTGAATCAGCTGATTCCGATAAACGAGCGAGAAGATAAACTAGAACGAAAATTGGATCTGAAATCATGATCAGAAAAAAAATAGTGGAATAAATCCGACTAAAAGAAAAATGACGAACGGTTAAACGAACGGACGTTCGTTAACCGGGAATAACCGGTGATCACGTTCGTTAAGACGAACGGTCCGGCGAACGCTCGCTAAACAACAAAACCGGAAGTAAAACCGATCTAGGGTTTAAAAAACCGAACAACGGAAAAAGAAAACCGGAAATAAAACCGATCTAGGGTTTAAAAAAACCGAACAACGGAAAAAAGAAAACCGGAACGGTTTTTATAAAAAAACGAACCGAGGGAAGGGTGGCGCGGCGCGGCTACCTCGACGAGGCGGGCGGCGGCTAGGCGGCGGGCGACGGCGATCGAGGGCGGCGCAAGGCTTAGCGGCGGCGGCGGTTGTGGGTTGTGGGGAGGAGAGGGGGTGTTGGGTATTTAAAGGGGGGGTGGCTTGGGGAGGGGCAAGCAAGGGGAGGAGGAGGAATCCTCCTCGGATTCGGCCGGCCGGCTGCTTGGGCTGGCTGGGAGGGAGGCGCTTGCTGGGCAGCTCGGCTGGGCCCTTGGCCCGATCGAGGCCATGCTTTTTTTAAATCACAGAGAAAAACGAATAAAATAAAATCTAAACGGACTCCAAAATTTACAAAGTAAATTTTCCCCGACTCCTAAAAATGAGTCGAACAAAATGAACTTTTACTCAGGGCCTAAAATGCAATTTTTGAAATCACGTATTTTTCCTTAAGGCAACTAAACTCCGAAAAATCCAGAATTGATTTATTTATTAAATCTTCATTTTTTTTCCTAATTTTTGGGAAAGTCATATTATTCCCTCTCATATTTTGATATTGGAAAATTATTTGAAGATGAAATAAATACAATCAAATGATCCTCTTTTTCATAATTCGAGGAAACACAAATATGAAAATTTCGAAATCTCCAACTCTCTCCGAGGGTCCTTGAGTTGCGTGAAATTTCTAGGATCGGCAAAATGCAAGAAAATATGTAATGCATGATGATTTAATGTATAACATTCCAAATTGAAAATTTGGGATGTTACACCTTAACTTGGTTAATCAGGATAGGGAACGCCAAGAGGCTGAGCGGGCGACTCAGCAAGTGATGGAGTAGGCAGCTCAGCGGGCGGCTTACCAGCCTTTCCCGGTTTATCCGATGACTTCTATTGAGGCAGGCGCGACCACGAGAACCGGAGGTGTCCCTTGCTTAGTGCCAACACTGCGTAATGAGCGTTTGCCCAAGGATTTTAAGGGGCCTCGAAAGGTGCCTAACTACACGGCTGACTTGCAGCCCGGGGCATGGATTGAAAGTTATGAGATGGCCATTGAATTGCTGGAGGTCAGTGACGCGACAATGGCCAAATACTTCACTATGATGCTGGATGGAACGGCCCGCACTTAGTTAAAGGGACTGCCACCTAATTCCATTGGTTCCTGGGCCGAGTTAAAGGCCCGGTTCATTCAGAACTTTAAGGACACATGCTAGCATCCCATGTCGATTGTGGACTTGACTAATTGCAAGCAAGAGGAAGGTGAGTCCATGACCCATTGGGTGCGCCAGGTAAAGGAAATAATACATTCATCTGATAAGATGGATGCCGACTCTGCAGTCTTAATGTTGGAGAAAAGTTGCCGTTTTGAACCTCTGAAACAGAAGCTGGGACGGCTAAAGCGCGATTGTAATGACATGGGTCAGCTAATGGCGGCTCTAGTCAAATACGCCGATTCTGATAGTACCAAGGATCCCGCGTCTGATGAAGAGAAGACAGTGAATGGAAAGAAGAACGGCAACGCTAAGGGTCTTCAGCATAACCCGGCGAATCAAGGAGGTAATAATAAACGTAAGGCTAACGGTAGCTCGGAGTTTGTGGCGAATACGCAAGGCAACAATCAACGACACAAGGGGAGGCCGCCTCCTCGGTCGGACGGGTCAGGTCCCACCCTTGAGAAGTTGCTGAATGAGCCCTGTCCAAGACACGGCACCCGGGAGAAGCCGGCCACTCATCTATGGAAATACTGCACGATCATGAAGGCTTTCAAGAATCCTAACATGTTCGACGGATATCACGGGCCGGGCGGCGGCTCAGGCGGTGGCGGTTTTCATGGCCCGGGCGGCAGCTCAGACGGCGGCGGTTTTCATGGCCCGGGCGGCGGCTCAGGCAGCGTCGGTTTTCATGGCCAGGGCCCTCAAGGTCATCAAGGTGGTTATAATCAGCAATCTGGCCAAGGAGGTCAACAGCAGCAGCAATCCGGGCATCAGAGTAACCCAAAATAGCTGAATAGTGGGCAGTATCACGTGTTCACCACTAGCTTATGCAAAAGGGACCAGAAACTTCATAAAAGGGCGGTGAACGCTATTGAACCGACGGTTCCTCGTTATCTGAGATGGTCTGAGCAGCCTATTCTATGGATGTAACACCCTCGATGCGGCTATATCTCCCACGTGTCGAAGCACGACTTAGAGGCATAACCGCATTGAAAGCAATGTCGCAAGTGAGGTAATCTTCACACAACCCATGTAATACATAAGGGAAAGAGATACATAGTTGGCTTACAGTCGCCACTTCACACAATACATAAATAAACATCCATCATTCAGATTACACTCAAGGTCCGACTACGGAACCAAAATAAAAGAAGATACCCCAAATGCTACACAGATCCCCGATCGTCCCAACTGGGCTCCACTATCGATCATCGGGAAAAGACACATAGTAACGACCACGTTCCTCGTCGAACTCCCACTTGAGCTCGGTTCGCCACACCTGCACCGCATCGCCGGCACCTGCAACTGTTTTGGTAGAATCTGTGAGTCACGGGTACTCAGCAATCTCACACCCGCGAGATCAAGACTATTTAAGCTTATAGGAAGGACAGAGTTGTGAGGTGGAGCTGCAGCAAGCGACTAGCATATATGGTAGCTACATTCGCAAAAGAGAGCGAGAAAAGAAGCAAGGCACGGTCGTGAAGCTAGTAGCGATCAAGAAGTGATCCTGAACTACTTACGTCAAACATAACTCCAACACCGTGTTCACTTCCCGGACTCCGCCGAGAAGAGACCATCACGGTTACACACGCGGTTGAATTGTATTTAATTAAGGTCAACTTCGGGTTTTCTACAACCGGACATTAACAAATTCTCATCTGCCTCATAACCGCGGGCACGGCTTTCGAAAGATAATACCCTGCAGGGGTGTCCCAACTTAGCCCATTATAAGCTCTCACGGTCAACGAAGGATCTTCCTTCTACCGAAGACCCGATCGATCTCGAATCCCGGACTACAAGACATTTCGACAGAATAAAGCAAGACCAGCAAAGTCGCCCGATTGTGCCGACAAATCCCGATAGGAGCTGCACATATCTCGTTCTCGAGGCACATCCGGATGAGACATCCTCTGAGTAAAACCAAGCCTCGAGTTTCCCGTGGTGGCCCCAGTAGCTCATCGTTTCGGGCCAGCAGCACTCGAAGGAGCACCGTCCGTGGGGGGGTTAAAATAAAGATGACCCTCGGCTCGCGAAAACCCGGGGGAAAAAGGCTTAGGTGGCAAATGGTAAAACCAAAGTTGGTGTAACATCCCAAAATTCTAAATTTTGGAATGTTATATTAAATAAATAACTATGCTTGATTGTCTGATTGTTGGTTTGATAGATTGAGTGAAACCGAGTGAAATTTGAAACTTCTGAAAGTTGAATGAGAGGGAATGAAATGACTTTCCCAAAACTTTCCCCTTTGCCTTTTGGATCCCAATGAATTCAAATTCATTCCAACACCAAAGCCTAGAGTGAGGATGACATGACTTCTTCCATTTTGAAATGAATAGGGTTTTGGAAAAAGATTTGAATTTCATTTGGGGATATTTCAAATTCAAAACTTTATGCAACTCAATGATTTTCATGAGGGAAGATAAAATGACTTCTTCAATTATATGAAATATGAGTTGAAGTTAAAAGAACCAAATTGAAAGTCATTGGAAGGTATTTTGAAACCCCTTTCAAATTTGGTATTATTTGGGCTTTATTCAAATTATTTTCCTCCTAAAACAAATAAATGGAAATAGGGTAAAATGATTCCTTCAATGAAAAATTAGGAGAAAATAAATTTGAAGTCATTTTGGTACTTTTAAAAATGATTTTATTGGATTTTATTAGGGCAGAAACACTCTTTATTTTATTTGAGTTTTGTGTATTTTATTTGAACTTGAAAAATAGTTCATGTTGTAGAAAATCTTTTTCGATCATTTTGGTATATATATGTCCTATATAAAATATTTATATTTTAAAAGATATCCCTGTTTTTGTTTTATTCAAAATAAAAATTAAAAAATTAGAAACCCCAGGCGCCAATAAAGCACCCGAGCCCAGCCAACACAAGACCCTCCACTGGCTGGCCCAATGCCCACTGGCCAGCCCAATGAGCCACCGACCGCCCAGCTCCCCTCTCCTCCTCGCCTGAAAGCTCTGGCGCCGGCCACCCGATCGCCTCGCCCTCCCTCTCTCTCGACCATGGGACCCACCCCTTCTTCCTCCCCCCCACGCCACGCCACGTCATTGCATGGATCGCGGATCCCAAGGATCCGGATGCCGATTCCTCCCGATCCCTTCCTTCCCGACGAGGCCCCGCCCTATAAAACCCCTCCCGCACCCCCTGCCCCTCGCCCCTCGACCTCCTCTCCCTCCCGCCAGGCTCGCTGGAGCCCGAGCTCCTCCGCCGCCAAAGTCGCCATTGCCGACGCCCTAGCCTCCCCGAGCTCCCCGACCCCACCGAACTCCTCACCGCCTCCCCGCACTCCCTGACGGCGACTCCCGGACCTCCCGACGCTCAAGCCCCGACGACTTCCGCCGCTGCCGCCGCCGTCCCGGACTCGGTGAAGACACCGAGAACTCCCTCCCCGTCCGATCCAAAATAAACGGCCACGATTAGAACCCGAAGGGTATCTTTTATAAAAGAACCGCCGGTTCGTCCGGTTTATTAGTTAGGGTTTTAGTAAATTAGCCGGCCCTGTTTTAGTTTTAACCCGAGGCCCATTTAGACTAAATTACGCTCGAGGGACAATATAGGCCCATTAGGCCTTTTTCTTTTATTTTGATTTTTCTGTTTTAGCAGAATAGTTTCTGTTTTCAAAATTGATATCTTTTATTCTGTTTAATATTTTGAGTGATTCTTTTTTATGGGATTGCAAATTTTGTGTAGTTTCTGTAGAATATATATTTAGCTATGTTAAAAATAATTAAAAATGCTTTAATTTAGTTTTAGTCAGAATAGTAAATCTGCTATAACTTTAGTTAGAAAAATTATTTTGCATGATTCTTTTTGTCCCAACTTTATTTTAACATTGCCAAACCCTAGAAATTAACTTGGTTATTTTAGGATTAATAAATAATTAGTTTTAAGCAGAATCTGGTTAATCCTAATTAATTAGCTAGCTACTGTTTTCCTAATATTTTAATTAGTAAATGAATTTATTTTTAACTTGTGATTAGTTATTCTAGGTTAGTTTCTGTCATTCTAATAGATGAACTTTTATTTATAATTAATAAAAGTTTTAATTTATTTTCTTAATGGAAATTGGATTAGGCCTAAAATGAGTTTTATAATAGCTTTTGAATTAATTCTTTTTGCTCCTAGTTGCTTAGTGAATCCTTTTCTGTTAGGTTAACACAAAACCATGATTAGGTTATATTAAGAAATTTTTATTATATAAAACTATTTTTGTTATTGTTTGAAGTAGGGAAAACCTTGAGTGGCCTTTCTTTGAGTTTTTCTTTTGGATTTGGTTTTGGTTGTTTGTTGTGTTATGTTACTTTTGCTATGTTGTGTTATGTGATCCTATTGCTATGTGCTTATTATAGTTATTGCTTGCCTCGGTAGAATTTCCTGAGTGCTGAAGATTGCTACTCTGAAACCCTAGTTTTTCAAGATCGTCAACCGCAAGTTCACTTTGACCATGCTTTTCTTACCTATGTTTTATTGCATTTAGTGGCACCTTTGCAACCACCCTCGAGAGTGTTATTGAAATTCTTGTAGTTGAGTAGTATGCATGAGGTAGGAACCCATCACCCTGTTACCAAGCCCGGACGTTATTTTATTCTAATGCTACGCTATAGTAGACGGGTTTGGTATGAGTGTTCGAGAGTGGTGTGAAGAAGGAGGACTCTCGTCAATGACGACAACTCCATGATGGAATCTGCAAGGACTGCATCTTCAAGACCTCAAGACTTCAAGACTCGAGACAAGAATTCAATACACACTCTTTGGGTGAAGGACGGTTGACGGGCACCCGGAGAACCCAGTGGTTGGCGGGATGCATGGAGAAGCGCCATGACATCTTGCGGAAAGCTTCACCCAGACTCAAAGAGACGGAAGAATACTTCACGCCGGAAGCTTACCTGCAACCGCAAGTCATTATGGGCTCGCTTGGTTGACCTTAGTTGTGACTCTGGCTGGGGCGGTGCTAGCAGATGTAGAACTACGGTAGGATGGATGGGTACCGACGGTGGTCGAGGAACTCTTTGGAAGACCATGTTTGGTCATTTTGTTCTCAAACACTCAAGTGCGAACGTAAAAGAGGGATCGAATCTTGCGGGTAAAGTGTACAAACCTCTGCAGAGGGTTATAACCTAATCGATTAGCCGTGTCCCCGGTTACGGACAATTTGAGCCTCTGGACTTGGATCTATCTCGGAACTCTCAACACCGGACTGATAACTTAATTATGGGCAACTTATGATGATTTGGGCTATGAGACATCGGTTGGCGGAACCATGTCATGACAGAAAAACTCCATAGTACAGGCTTCATTTTATTCCTTTGATGTAGGTAAAATAAAACCAGCTTTTACGCAAACAAAATTCAGATACAGAGCCATAAAGCCATACTGCATATAGTATAGTTTATCATCTGTTTTATCTTATTGTGATCTTGCGGTACATTCAATGTAATTGACCTACACAACTGCAACGTATTATGTTGCGATATTTCCTCGACGAGTAAGAGTTACGATCTGAGGTTACGGTCTACACTCAACCTGCCGATGGCGTTGATGGGACTCCACACCCGTTTGATTGTTTCCACTGAGTATTATGAGGTATATATCATTTTACGTTATTTATACATGTGATTGCACTTTGATATATACATTGATGTATTGTGTGTGCCACAGATATTGATCCGAGGATGGCACAAGAATACGAAGGCTTGACCGTCTCGAGGTCGGGTCGCTCTGATTGGGCCTTCTTTGGAGGAGTCTTATTCAAAGCGAACTGTCAAGGGGTCCATAAATCACCCAACCGTAAGGAACGTGAAATCAAGGAACATAACACCGGTATGACGGAAACTAGGGTGGCAAGAGTGGAATGTAAACACTGCATAAGGCCGAGCCTTCCACCCTTTACCAAGTATATAGATGCATTAATTATAGCAGATATATTGTGATATCCCAACAAGTAAACATGTTCCAACAAGGAACAACATCTCCATGTTCCAACAAGGAACAAACTTCATCTTCACCTGCAACTAGCAACGCTATAAGAGGGGCTGAGCAAAGCGGTAACATAGCCAATCAACGGTTGCTAGGAAAGGATGGTTAGGGGCTGACATGGCAATATGGGTGGCATGATATAGCAAGTGGTAGGCATCGTAGCATTGGCGTAGCAAAAGAGCGAGCATCTAGCAAGCAAAGATAGAAGTGATTTCGAGGGTATGGTCATCTTGCCTGCAAAGTTCTCAGAGTTGTCGAAAGCTTAATCCTCGTAAGCGTTCTCAACAGGTTCCTCGTTCACGTACTCGTCTCCCGGCTCTACCCAAAGCAAGAACACAAACAAAGGAACCACAATAAATCACGGTGCAATGCACAAGCAACATGATGCAATATATGGCATGATATGCGGGATGTGATATGCAATGCGTATGCGTGCTCCGGAAGGAAAATGATGAACCAGGCATCAACTTGGCAAACCAAGTATGCCGCTGGAAAAATGAGATGATTTCGGTTGAAATCGATATAAAGATCACCGGAATCGGATGCACGGTTTGCAAATGACAAGCAAAACAAGAATGGCACAAATCTGCCATTAACAGCATGATGCCACATAGCAAGCAACAAGAAATTAAGCTACTGCACGCAAACGTACCAACAAAGCATATGGAAGTGATCTACTCAAGATGCTTGACAAAAGATGATCACTGAGCTACGGCTAATTCACAACATAACAGGTCCAAACAAGCATGGCAAAAGTGCAAAACATATCAGCTTCACAGACTTAGTGAAATTACTGAACATGGCAGAATCAGCATCAGGAAGCAATATTCAGAGCAAGCAAACAACATGCTACAGGAACTTATAGTAGCAAAACAAGGCATGTAATGAATCTACTCAAAGCATAGAACAAAAGTCCCTTACTGACCATGAGCCAAAAAGGATCAGAAGATATGATGGCACCCACGTAAACATAGCAAGTTCCGTTATGATTCAGCAGAATGTGGCATGACAAAACAGATAACAAGTAGGCATGTTTAAGAGCTCGATGCACTCACTACAGAGCATTACATGATAATCTAAGCATACATACATCAAAAAGACATGGCATAGAAGTTATACATGGCAAGAACAACATCATAGAATACACGGATCAACTAGAACAACCTTGGCAAAATTGAATAACATGTAAACAATCTGCCAGGAAACATTTTATAGCAAAAGTAGAGCTCGATTGACTCAAGCTATGGCACTCCATAATTGCAAACAAAGGCATGGATGGATAGAGCATAACCATATGTTCAAAACATCCTTACTGAAGTATCTCAAAATATGCATGGATCTCTCGGTAGCATCAAGTTAACATGGCATAAAAATATCAGCAAAACAGGGGCTGAAATCAGCAACATCATGAAGCCTAGTTTACATGCTTGTGCTAGTCACCACAGAGATCACAAAAATACATGGCATACACCCCTTTAAAGAAGGCATGGCATATTACAAAACACATGTAGGACTCAAGATCATAGGGTGCACACATCAATCATGGCAAAAATGACAAAAGTGCATGTTCTGATAATAAACTGAAACTAACATCACATAGCCCTCTTCCAACAGCATTTCGGGCATCAAGATGAGCTCAAATGAAAATGATGCAATGAGATGAAATGTTCTACTGTTCGAGATGAACATTATGACATATTACACGCACGAAACCGAGCTACGGGTACAAAGTTATGGAATGATGAATATGCAACAAAATATATCACAGATAAAAGACTTAGACGAAAAACGGGGGAGAAGGAGAAGTCAACCCTCGGTGGATCCTGATCGGATCGAGGCCGGATCGAGGCGCCGGCGGCGCCGGGGCCGGAGAGGAGAGGAGAGGCCGGGCGAGGCCCGGGCGGCGAGGCGGCGGCGCGGTGGCACGGTGGCCGAGGCGGGCGGTGCGGGCGGCGGTGGGAGGCGCCATGCGGAGGCGACCGGGCGGCCGGGTCGGGCGCGAGGCGCGGCGCAGGCGGGCCGGGCGGCGCTGGCGACTGGGCTGGCGGAGGCGCGGAGGAGCAGGGCGCTGCCTGCTGGCGGCACGGCGGCCGCGGGCGGGCCGGAGGGGAGCCCCGCACGGGCTCATGAACCCTGCTGGGTCGGCGGTGATGTGGGACGCGCGGGACACGTGGCAGCTCCTGGTTCGTCCGCCAAGGCAGACGTGTCCGGCCGTCTGTTTCGTCCGTGGCGGAAAGGGAAAAATGCTAGGGTTTCGCCGGATTGGAGGGGAGATGCATATTTATAGGTAGAGGGAGCTAGGAAGCTCCAAATGAGGTGCGGTTTTCGCCCACACGATCGTGATCCGACGACGGAGAGCATGGAAGTGACTTAGATGGGTTATTGGGCTGTTTTGAAGGGGTGTTGGGCTGCAACTTAAAAGAGGCCTTTGCGAGGGAGCGGTTAACCGTTGGAGTACCAAACGAGCTCCAAATGACCCGAAACTTGACAGGTGGTCTACCGGTGGTGTACCAAGGCCACTTGACAAACCTCGGTCCATTCCGAGAAAGTTTAGTACCCGCTCACGGAAAAACGTAAAAGGGGGCGCCGGGGGACATAGGAGTGCCGGATTGCAAAACGGACAACATGGAAAATGCTCAGAATCATGAGACGAACACGTATGCAAATTTGATGCACATGATGACATGATATGAAATGCATGACATGGACAAAATGCAAAAAGAAGAAAAACCCAACCAAGGAGGGAATATCATATCACAATGCCGAAAATGGCAAGAGTTGGAGTTACAAATATGGAAAGTTACATCCGGGGTGTTACAATGGAGTAGGGAGGATCACCCTCCAGGGGTTGACAATCCGGGTCACTTGGCTTTAGTGGTGGCGTCTCAAGTTGGTGGATACAAATTCACAGAAGTGCTCATGGATGGAGGCAGCAGCATCAACATCCTCTATTATAAGACCTTTCGTCGCATGGGGTTGATTGATAAGAATCTTAAGACGTCCAACACTGTTTTTCACGGAGTAGTGCCCGGTAAGTCGGCGTACCCAGTGGGTAAGATTGAGCTGGAAGTAGCCTTTGACGATGAGCATGATTCCAGGGCTGACAAGTTAACCTTTGAGGTAGTCAAAATCCAGAGCCCATACCACGCATTGTTTGGACGGCCGGCTTATGCAAAGTTCATGGCGTGGCCGTGTTATGTTTACCTGCAGCTCAAAATGCCGGTTCATAAGGGCACCATTACAGTGCATGGGAGTCGGAAGATAGCCTTGGAATGTGAGGAAGGCGATGCTGCTTATGCTGAATCTGTTTGTGCAACAAAGGAGTTGTAGTTCTACAAGGACAATGTTGACCCGGCAGACATGACGTCTTTGAAAAATCCAACCACGGAACATGAGCCGGTGATGAAGTTTAAGTCGGCCGATAAAACCAAGCTTGTTGATTTTGTTCCATGTGACTCATCTAAGCAGTTCAATATCAGTGCCAATCTGGATCCCAAATAGGAAAGCGCGCTCATCGAGTTCATCCGTGAGAACCGGGACATCTTTGCATGGAAACCTTGTGACATGCCGGGTGTACCGAGAGAACTCACTGAGCACACTCTTAATATTGATCCAAAATTTAAGCCGGCCAAGCAGTTTCTTCGGCGGTTTAATGAGGAGAGGCATAAAGCTACTGGTGAGGAGGTGGCCCGGCTCTTGGCGGCCGGGTTTATTGTTGAAGTTTTTCACCCAGAGTGGTTGGCTAACCCGGTGCTTGTGCTAAACAAGAACGGCACCTGGCGTATGTGTGTGAATTACATGGACTTAAACAAGGCTTGTCCGACTGATCCTTTTGCTCTTCCCCGTATTGATCAAATCTTTGATGCTACGGAGGGTTGTGAGCGTTTGAGCTTTTTGGATGCTTACTCTAGATATCATCAGATCAAAATGGCAGTTAAGGACCAGGAGAAGACGGCTTTCATCACTCCGTTTGGAGCCTTCTATTATGTGTCTATGCCTTTTGGGCTTAAGAGTGCCCATGCGACTAATAAGCGATGTGTGCAGAACTATCTCCACAATCCGATTGGGTGCAATGTTCATGCATATTTGGATGACATTGTGGTGAAGTCCAGAGAGAAGGAGACCTTGGTAGATGATCTGAAGGAAACCTTTGATAATCTCCGGGTCTACAAGATGATGCTTAACCCGGCCAAGTGCGTTTTTGGAGTGCCAGCTGGCAAGCTTTTGGGTTTTCTGGTTTCTAACAGAGGCATTGAGGCTAACCCAGAGAAGATTAAGGCAATCACTCTTTGGCTAAACTAGCGTGTATCAATGATGTTCAGCGTCTGGCGGGCCGTATTGCTGCTTTAAGCCGGTTCATAAGCCGGTTAGGTGAGAAGGCCATACCGCTGTATCAGATGATGAAGAAGACGGATGTCTTTGTCTGGAGTGATGCTGCTAACGCTGCCTTTGAAGATTTTAAGAGACAGTTATCTGAGCCACCAGTCCTTGCTGCTCCTATTGATAAGGAACCCTTATTGCTGTATGTGGCTGCTAACACATGTGCCGTCAGCGTGGCCATTGTGGTGGAGCGCAAGGAGGCTGGCAAGGAGCATCCGGTTCAATGGCCGGTTTACTACATCAGTGAGGTGCTTATTGAGTCGAAGCAAAGGTATCCACATTGGCAGAAACTTGTTTATGGGGTGTCCGTGGCAAGCCAGAAGCGCAAGCAATACTTCCAGGGTCACCCCATCACTGTGGTCAGTTCTGCTCCTTTGGGAGATATCATTCAAAATGGAGAAGCCACAGGACGAGTCGCCAAGTGGGCCATTGAACTTGGGCCTGATGGTATAAAGTATGTGCCACACACTACTATTAAGTCTCAAGCACTGGTGGACTTCATCAATGATTGGACGGAGCTACAGATGCCTGAAGAAAAGCCGGACAACACATACTGGACTATTCATTTTGATGGGTCCAGGCAATTGGAAGGCTTAGGGGCTGGAGTTGTCTTAGCTTCCCCTCGAGGTCACAAATTTTGTTATGTACTCCGGTTGATGTTTCCCCATACTAAAAATGCAGCTGAGTATGAGGCCTTGCTCCATGGTCTTCGAATGGCTAAGGAGATGAACTTAAGCCGGGTAAGGTGCTTTGGCGACTCAGATTTGGTGGCTCAACAAGTATCAGGCAAGTGAGATTCCAAGGATCCTCTCATGGCGGCTTATCATCGTGAAGTTGATGCCATTGCTGGACACTTCAAGGGTTACCAGGTGGAACACATTGATCACAGAAAGAACGAGGCAGCCAATGCTTTAAGCCGGCTCGGGTCTCAGCATAAGCCAGTGCCACCTAACACTTTCCTGGATGTTTTGCATAACCCTTCTGTCAAGTTGCCTACAGAGGAAGACTTGGCTGTTCCTGACCCGAAAGCACAACTGGTGGCGGCTCTTCATGTTATCCCAGATTGGACAGTGCCATATTTGGCTTACATGACCCGGGGCGAGTTGCCTGAGGATGAGACCTTGGCTAGACAAATAGTCCGGCGGTCTAAATTGATGACAATTGCCAACGGCGAGTTGCATCATCGCAGTGTTACTGGGTCGTTTCAACGCCGTGTCTCACCAGAGGAAGGTCAAGAAATTATTCGTAAGATCCATGATGTGTCCATCATGCCGGTTCCAAATCTCTCCGGTTTCAAAAGGTCTAAGGATAAGAAGACACACCTTTTGGTGGCAGTGGATAAATTCACCAAGTGGGTTGAGGCAGAGCCCGTCAATAAGTGTGATGCAGCCACAACGGTTCAATTCATGAAAAAGGTGATCTTTCGTTTTGGTTTTCCACACAGCATCATAACTGACAATGGTACTAATTTGTCCAAAGGTGCCATGGAAGAGTTCTGTCAACGTGAGCATATCTGGCTCGATATTTCATCAGTAGCTCACCCTCAATCCAGTGGTCAAGCTGAAAGAGCCAATCAGGAGATCTTAAAAGGCATAAAACCCCGGCTCATGGTTCCTTTACAGCGGACGTCGGGTTGTTGGGTGGAGGATTTGCCTTATGTGATATGGAGCATCAATACTACACCTAACAGATCTACGGGTTATACGCCTTTCTTCATGGTTTATGTAGGAGAGGCGGTTCTACCAAGTGACATCCGTCATGACTTGCCCCGTGTGGCGGCTTATGTTGAAGCTGATAATGAACAAGCCCGTCAGGATGCCCTTGACCTGTTGGATGAGAAGCATGACTTAGCAGCAGCCCGCTCGGCGATTTACCAACAGGACCTGCGCCGTTATCACACCCGCCGGGTTAAGTCCAGAATCTTTCAAGAAGGTGACTTGGTGCTCTGGCTCATCCTAGTTCAGTCTGATGCGCACAAACTATCCCCACCTTGGGAAGAACCCTTTGTGGTCAGCAAGAACCTGAACAACGGGTCATACTACCTTATCGATGTTCGAGAGCACAAAGACTCACGTAAGTCGGAGGAGGAGACCTGCCGGCCATGGAAAATTGCTCATCTTCGACCTTATTACACTTGAGCCACCGGCTCTCATGATGTACATATTTTGAAATGTATATATTTGGATAAGTAATAAAGCAGGACCTCTGTCCTTTTCATCCTCAATGATCATATGTACTTATTATTATTCTAACCATAAACAACCAGTTGAGGGCTGATCGTATTCGAATCTAGCTTAACTCTCTTGGTCTGGCTCATGATCATATTTGAATCTAGCCGTTAAACCTCATGGTCACTAGGGGGCTTCCTGTTCAAACATAGGTCGTATTCGAACCCAAGAGAACATAGTCGTTGATACCCTTTTGATCGGCACACTGCCAAACTACTAGGGGCCTTCTTGATCGTATCCGAATCATAGCTCAGCCCCTTTTGGGTCCGACGTTGATCGTATTCGAATCAGCGTCATTAAAAGACTCTCAAGGTCATTTGGGGGCTTCCTGTTCAAACATAGGTCGTATTCGAACCAAAGAGAACATAGCTGTCGGTACCCTCTTGATCAGCGCAACGCCAAAGCCACTGGGGGCTACATGATCGTATTCGAATCCTAGCTTAAGCCCTTTGGAACGGTTTACTGATCGTATTCGAATCAGAAGCCTCAAAAATTTTGCACAGTCTTTTTTGAGTTTGTCTTGAGACTTTTTTGATCCTATTGAAAGCATATAATGAGTGGCTTTTATTTAACCCGGCTTGGACTTCGTTAGTAAGTCGCCAGCATATAACAATAATCATATATGTGGAAGTACCGGCTTCTATAGGATTGGGTTGTCACCCTTAACTGCTCGGGTCACATAAACCGGCAGTATAAATCAAAGGATCACAGGTATGATATTATAGTTATGTTTCAAAGCCATAATTGATAACCGGCTTATCTATGACTCTTTTTCATATTCCGGGTTCTATGTAAGATATATTACCCGCCCTGCGGTAAGCCGCCAAGGGTCTTGTGGTTTATTTCTATATGCATGACAGTTTAAAAGCTTTCTTAAGCATAAGGAAAACAGATGATGAGCATAATATTGATGAATATAAGATGGCGCTTAACAGCATTAAGCACCAAACACGTGCACGAAGGCACGACAAAACCAAGTTATGTCTACCCTATTACATGACTCCCCGAGTCCAAATGATTAACATTGTTTTTCAGCAAAGCATAAATATGAGCCGCCCGACGGATCAATTGCGTTGTTGGCCTGAAGCTTCCAGATCATCCTTTTCTGCTCCTCCATCCTGTTCCCTGTCCTGGAAGGTTGATGATGACCAGTCAATGCCACTCAAAGCTTCAAACTCAGATTCATCATCGATTAATCGGCTGGGTCAACTTCAGGGGCGAAAGTATGCTTACGAATTGGAGGGATCAGGCTGATCACTTCATAATGCGGTGTTGGAATCCTCCAATTTTCGGCGTCATAACCCGGATGATACTTGGTATGATCCGTGTCATTAGCAATTAGGGTGGCCACATGGCGTATTTCCTTAACACAAGTGGTGAAGTCCTCCTGTCCAAAAGGTGTGCCATCCTCTTTTAGGCTTGGATACCCAATGGTGATGTCGGCCGGGTCTAGCTCCGGTAGCCACGCCTTGGCCTGGCTTAATGCCGCTACAGCTCCGGCTCTCGCAGAAGATCGCCTTAGTTCATTAAACTGCTAAGGTAGCACAGCAAGCAGGTTTAATTCATCCGACGGGAGGGTGGGAACTACAATCGTCAGGGCCACTGCGGCTAAGGCACGCTGAGACCCGGTGTAGAGTTGCTCCACCAGCGTATAAACCGCCTTCAGCTTAATCAACATGCTCTGGTTAAGATTTGAGCTCCTAGGGCTAGCACTACAATGTCAGGTGAGTTGATGACAATCAATATGCTTATTAGAAATATTCACATATCTAATACTTGTAGAGTGACTTACCACTTGATTGCTGAGACCATCTGAGATATATGGCGTTTTAAACCAGATAATTCGGCGGTCGCTTCTGCAAGAGCCGCCTCTGCCTTCTCAACCCGGTTGATCAAGGTGATCTTTTCATCAGTCCAGGCTTTCTTCTCCACTTCAAAGTCTTTTTTTAGTTTTTCTTGTTCAGATACACTAAACTCAAATTTAGAGTTGGCTTTTTGGGTTTCAGTCTCCTGTGCAGTTAGACGGTTCTTAAAATCAGATACTTCTGATTCAAGTTCACTGGTGGTGACCTGTATATATATCGGGTCAAAAGGTCAGGATTATCATGCTGCAATGTTAAGTCCCAAGTCTTTTGCAAGCAATAACACTTGGCACTTGGGGGCTAATGTATGCTGAAGAATTTTGTTTAACGTGGTGGTTCATGACAGTAAGTCCCAATCACCTTGCAAGCAAGAGTATTTGGCACTTGGGGGCTAATGCATATTGCAGTTTATAGCCTTTTAAATAGTTTGTTCTGTGCAACCATATGAAGAACCGGTTCAATCATACTGATTAAACTGCCCTTTGGGGACTACGGAGTAAGCCGGAATTCTTCTGTGTTTTAATTCAACTATGTTACTAATATTGCTAAGTTTACTTCTAAAGTATACAGCCTATTCATCATAAGCAATAGACTTGGGGGCTGGCATGGTAAGGATAAATGAATATGGAGAAAGGATTATACCTCAAACTTCTGGTGCATCTGCTTCACCATGTCAATTTCTATGTCACGGCTGCTGTGCACCTGGCTCATATAGCCAGAAAAGATTTCTCTGATACTCATATGAGTATAATCAGCAACATCAAGCTTAGATCTGCGGCGTTCAAGAAGTTCCTCCTTGGCAGAACACTTGGCCAGCAGGGTAGGCCTCCCCGGTTCAACAAAGCCGGTCTTGGTGATTTCGGTATCAAGATCTTGAGGATCATCCATCTTGGTCGGGCTAGGGAATTCTGGATTTTCAGAACCATCAACGGCTTGTTCGACAGGCGGGTCAGCAGTGGGCGTTGGTATATCATGGGCTGGCTCAGGCGGCAGCTCATGAGTGGAGGCTTCAGGTGCGGCTGTTCCAAGTTCTGGCTCGTTTAAGATCGGCTCTTCGGCCGGCTTGCTCTTCTTCGCCCTCTTGCTGGGTTTTGCTTGTCCGCTGCATAAAATCAAAAGGTCAGTACAAATACAACAAATTGAACTGAGCACAGATTAAGCAGGTTATCATTACCCTGGAGCAGTTTTAAAAGCCCGCAAATTGGACTGTGTTGATTCGCCAGAGGAAGGTGAAGTTTCCTGATAATTTGACTCAGAAGAATTAAGTGGTTGACGAGTGAGACCCGCCAAAGGATAAAAGGAATATAAACCAGAGGTGACCTTGTTCCGGCGTTTCCTTGTTACATTGGGTAAGCCGGAGGAGAGTTCCGCATCTTTACTGGTCCGGGTCTGCCTCCGGCTCTCATGCATCTGTTGCTTCAAAAGAAATTGAGGATCTTGATAAGCTAAAGGATGTGAAAATCTTACTTTCCGGGTTACTCTTCGGACTTTCTGTCTTGGCAAAGGCTCGGAGTCGGAGGAAATAATAGTTACCTCTTCAACCACTGCATGACTCGCTCCTGTATCCTCCTGATGATAATCAGTCAATAAGATAGTTAAAAAAGGAGCCTAGAGAATCAAGAGCTACCTCCGACTCGAGGTATCCTCTAGTCGAAGCATGTCTGAGGCGCTGGGTTTATTTCCTTTCTTCTTGGCGGCGGCTCTCCTGGCGTCTTTCTTAGCTTTTCTGGCCTTCTTTGCAGCTTCATGATCATATTTGGCCTTCCAAAATTCGTTAGTGGCCTGTGAATTTCAAACAGGAGTATGAGTAAAGGTAAAACCTCAAAGATGAGAGTAAAAATACTAGCTTACTGCTGGAGCCAGGTTAGCTTTGCAGAAAGGACTCAAACCCACTTTGCCACAGTTTGCCAGGCTCTCATTCAGGAGTGACTTTGTCATATCATCAATGACGTCGTCAGGTAAATCGTCAGGGCTATGCCGCAAAGGATCATTTTTCTGGCCTATGTAGTCGCACATCAAACCAGGGCGGCGGCTCAATGGAATAACCCGCCAGGCAAGCTAAACCCAGACCAAATCAATGCCATTTAAGCCGTTCCCCAAAAGAGCTTTGACTTTACTCATGGTGGGGGCAAGTTTCTGGCGTTCAGCAGGAGACAACTTATCTGGTAGAGGATGAGTGGACTCGAGGCGCAGGGCGCGAAAGCCGGGCAGAGGGTTCTCACCAGCCGGAGAAGTATCTTCACAATAGAACCATGTCTGGTTCCAGTCCTTGGGGTGACTCGGTGGACCGGCATACGAAAAAATGCAGTCTCTCCGTCGCTGGATTGAGATCCCACCAAGTTCCAAACTAGGCCCGTTGGCACGTTCATTCTGGCAGTTCAAATAAAATAATTCTCTGAAGAGCAGCAAGTTGGGTTCTTCTCCAAGGTACACCTCACAGAACACTTGGAAATTGCAAATATTAGATACAGAGTTGGGCCCGATATCTTGAGGTCCAAGATCAAAAAAGTGCAGGACATCTCTGAAAAACTTTGAGCCAGGTGGAGAAAAGCACCGGTTCATGTGATCAGTAAAGAGGATGACCTCCCCTTCTTTGGGTTGAGGCTTTTCCTCTGTTGGATTAGGAGCACGGTAGGACATGACTTCCTTCTTTGGCAGATAGCCAATCTTCACAAAATTATTAAGTGTGCTATCTGTGACGATGGATTTGACCCAGTTGCATGTAACGGGTGCTTTGGGTGCTTTGGGCAGCATTGTGATGGAAGCCTACGACAAAATAAAAATTTCCGGTTCAAATTTAATCCGGAGAGAAATACTTCAATTCATATTCAAGATGGCGGTTTATAATGGGGCCTAATGGCATATGGCTAACTATATCAGATTATTTAAGCCGCCATGAGCAGTTAAGTTATTTTGAACCGCCATGTGTGGTTGAAAGTTATCTATTAAGCATTTCAATTTAAAACCGGTAGTGTGAGCCTCCATGGCTAGGTGGATCTATCAAGATACAGACATCGGATAAGTGTTATAAAAATAGGTTTCACATATTGCAATAATTATTTTGGATCAACAGATGCTCAGAAAAGGAAAAAATATTCTAGACCTAACAAAACAGTACAGAGGAGTTCATCAGTTCTAAAGAGGCCTTTGTACAAGAAAAGGGGATCTACTAGCGTCTAAAATGGATGCGAGACAGTTACCGCATGAGTTTAGTACTTCTTTTAGATCAAAAGAGGATAAAATGGGGAAACCACGAAGAATCCTGATGAACAGCGAAGAACACAGAGGACCTCGCAAACCCTAATGCGGATCTAAGGTGCAGAAAAGCAGAGACTTACAGATGCAGATCTACTGCGAAGGGTCGCCTCCGTTCTCTGGACGAGCTCAGGTTGATCCAGCGGCCGGGGTCGAGGAAGACGAAGTGCGCTGCGGCGGTGGCGGAGCTCGATCAGCAGTAGGGTCGGGAGAGGAAGAAGACGACGGAAAGGGGGAGAATGGAGAAAGACCAGTCGTGCCTATTTACAAGGAAAAGACTGATAAAGTGGGCGCGAAAAACGAGGAGGCCGAAAATTACGAGTATCCAGTTTGTCAGGACGCCTCGATTCTCGGGATTGTTATTAAAGATAAGGATCCATTGAGATATGCTGGATAAAATATGAATTAATAACAGATGACGTCATGGCGGGTCATTGCAAATCCAGAAGATGACGTCATGGCGGGTTACAAATTTCCGTTCGACAGAGAACAGACGACTTTTCCTAAAGTGATGAATATTGACATGAACCAGTTCAAATCAATCTGGGGCCTAATGTCGGGGATATAATTATTAATGTGACCCGCCCAGGAGGGGCCGGGTTATACTCATGACGACTCTTGAAGCCCAAGACAGCTCCTCGAGATGGCGGGTTAGTTAAGGGCCCAGGGCCCAAAGGGTGACTTAAGGCCCGTAGAGATAAACCGCCATATATATGTAAACTTGTATTATAAGGCAGGAATAGAGAGAAACCAAGCCGGACACTGTTTATGAGTCGGTCGGGACTCTATGAGCCGCTGGGCGTCGACCTCTGTATATAAAGGGACGACCCGGCGGCGGTTCAGGGCAAGTAAGATCAGATCGAGAGCTTGGTCAAGCGGATTCGCTCCCTGGTTATCGAGAGATAAGTAATCCCACTCAAAACTGGATCGTAGGCTTTTACCTTCACCGTAAGGGGCCGAACCAGTATAAACCTCGTGTTCTTTGTCCCGATTAACCCCTTCTTGCTTCCTAGTTGCGATGGCTCCACGACTAAGTCCTTTAACTAGGACATCTGCCGTGACAATTCCACGACACCTCCCATGCCATGGAAGCCAAGGACCAGAGGGGAAACCCTTATCCCATCTAGGGAGAAGGTGAAGGAAGTAGAAGAAGAAGGGGGGCTCTCTCCCCCTCTCTCCCGGTGGCACCAGAACACCGTCGGGGCCATCATCATGACCGCGATCTACACCAATGCCTCTGTCATCTTCACCAACATCTTCATCACCTTCCCCCATCTATCTACAGTGGTCCACTCTCCCACAACCCGCTGTACCCTCTACTTGAACATGGTGCTTTATGCTTCATATTATTATCCAATGAAGTGTTGCCATCCTATGATGTCTGAGTAGATTTTCGTTGTCCTGTCGGTAATTGGTGAATTTCTATGAGTGGTTTAATTTGCTTGTGGTTATGTTGCTGTCCTTTGGTGCCCATCATATGAGCGCGCGCGTGGATCACACCATAGGGTTAGTTGTATGTTGATAGTACTATGTATTGGAGGGCAAGATTGACAGAAGCTTCAACCTAGCATAGAAATTGATGCATACGGGATTGAAGGGGGACCAATATATCTTAATGCTATAGTTGGATTTTACCTTAATGAAAGTTAGTAGTTGCGGATTCTTGCTAATAGTTCCAACCATAAGTGCATAGAATTCCAAGTCAGGGATGACATGCTAGCAATGGCCTCTCCCGCATAAAACTTGCTATCGGTCTAGTAAGTAGTCAATTGCTTAGGGACAATTTCGCAACTCCTACCACCACTTTTCCACACTCGCTATACTAACTTAATTGTGTCTTTATCTAAACAGCCCCTAGATTTTATTTACGTGCTCCTTATTATCTTGCAAACCTATCCAACAACACCTACAAAGTACTTCTAGTTTCATACTTGTTCTAGGTAAAGCGAACGTTAAGCGTGCGTAGAGGTGTATCGGTGGTCAATAGAACTTGAGGCAATATTTGTTCTACCTTTTGCTCCTCGTTGGGTTCGACACTATTACTTATCGAAAGAGGCTACAATTGATCTGCTATACTTCTGGGTTATCAATAAGCTTGCCACCATTGTCTTCCCTCTTCTTGTATGGGCACTCCACGACAAAGTGGCTTACATTGCCACAATTATAGCATGTCCTCACGCGTTGCTTGCACTTGGCACCACTTGAGTTGTTCTTGTTGAAGTTTGGCCTTGAGTTCTTCTTGCTCCAAAATTGCCGTGAGGTGAGAGCCATGTGCTCATGATAAGCATATTTTGTATCTTCGGGACAACACTCTTCTTCTTCCTCTTCACCCTCTTTTTCCACACTAGCCTTGGCCTTCAAAGCAAGGTTGGGCTTCTTTACTCGTTGAGAATGCAACACCGCATTGTCGGCGGTCTTGTCCAAGATCCTCATTGCCACAAACTCATCCAACACTTCACTTGAGGACAAGGCGTGAAAGTCCGGCCTTTGACGGATGACGGAGGACATGGCCTTATGGTAAGGCATCATGGCCTTGAGAAACTTGCGCTTGATCCAATTGTCATCCGTATCCTTGCTCCCATGTGTTGGAAATATGCCCTAGAGGCAATAATAAAATGGTTATTATTATCTTACCTGGTTCATGATAATTGTCTATTGTTCATGCTATAATTGTGTTATCCGGAAATCGTAATACATGTGCGAATACATAGACCACAACATGTCCCTAGTGAGCCTCTAGTTGACTAGCTCGTTGATCAATTGATGGTCACGGTTTCCTGACCATGGACATTGGATGTCGTTGATAACGGGATCGCATCATTAGGAGAATGATGTGATGGACAAGACCCAATCCTAAGCATAGCACAAGATCATGTAGTTCGTCTGCTAAAGCTTTTCTAATGTCAAGTATTATTTCCTTAGACCATGAGATTGTGCAACTCCCGAATACCGTAGGAATGCTTTGGGTGTGCCAAACGTCACAACGTAACTGGGTGGCTATAAAGGCACACTACGGGTATCTCCAAAAGTGTGCGAAACGAGACTGGGATTTGTCACTCCGTGTGACAGAGAGGTATCTCTGGGCCCACTCGGTAAGACATCATCATAATGAGCTCAATGTGACCAAGGAGTTGATCACAGGATGATGTGTTGCGGAACGAGTAAAGAGCCTTGCCGGTAACGAGATTGAACAAGGTATAGGGATACCGATGATCGAATCTCGGGCAAGTATAATACCGATAGACAAAGGGAATTGTGTATGAGATTGATTGAATCCCCGACTTCATGGTTCATCCGATGAGATCATCGTGGAACATGTGGGAGCCAACATGGGTATCCAGATCCCGCTGTTGGTTATTGACCAGAGAGATATCTCGGTCATGTCTGCATGATTCCCGAACCCGTAGGGTCTACACACTTAAGGTTCGGTGATGATAGAGTTGTTATGGGAAATAGTATGCAGTTACCGAATGTTGTTCGGAGTCCCGGATGAGATCTCGGACGTCACGAGGAGTTCCGAAATGGTCCGGAGGTGAATATTTATATATGGGAAGTCATCATACGGTCACCGGAAGTGTTCGGGGGTTTATCGGTATTGTACCGGGAGCACCAAAGGGGTTCTGGGGGTCCACCGGGAGGGTCCACCTGCCCCGGAGGGCCCTATGGGCTGTATGTGGAAGGGAACTAGCCCCTAAGTGGGCTGGGCGCCATCCCCCTAGGGCCCATGCGCCTAGGGTTGGGCGGGAACCCTAAAGGGGGCGCCCCCCTTGGCTTGGGGGGCAAGCCCCCTCCCCTTGGCCGCCCCCCTCTAGATCTCATCTAGAGGGGCCGGCCCCCTTCCCCCTTCACCCTATAAATAGAGCGGTGGAGGGAGGGCAGCAGCACCACATCCAAGGCGCAGCTCTCCCCCTCTCCAACACCCCTCCTCCTCCGTTGAGCTTGGTGAAGCCCTGCCGGAGAATTGCAAGCTCCACCACCATGCCGTCGTGTTGCCGGAGCACTTCCCCAAGTTCTCCTTCCCCCTTGCTGGATCAAGGAGGAGACGTCCCCGGGATGTACGTATGTTGAACGTGGAGGCGCCGTTGTTCGGCGCTTCGATCAAAATCAACCGTGATCTGAATCGCTGCGAGTACGACTCCTTCATCTGCGTTTTTGTAACGCTTCCGCGTCGTGATCTTCAAGGGTATGAAGATGCACTCCCCTCTCTCTCGTTGCTAGTCTCTCCATAGATTGATCTTGGTGATGCGTAGAAATTTTTTAATTTCTGCAATGATCCGCAACAGTGGTATCATGAGCTAGGTCTATGCGTAGTTTCTATGCACGAGTAGAACACAAGTTGTTGTGGGCGTCGATTTTGTCAATTTACTTGTTGTTACTAGTCTTATCTTAATTTGGCGGCATCGTGGGATGAAGCGGCCCAGACCGACCTTACACGTACACTTACGTGAGACAGGTTCCACCGACTGACATGTGATAACCCACAAGTATAGGGGATCGCAACAGTTTTCGAGGGTAAAGTATTCAACCCAAATTTGTTGATTTGACACAAGGGGAGCCAAAGAATATTCTCAAGTATTAGCAACTGAGTTGTCAATTCAACCACACCTGGAAACTTAGTATCTCCAGCAAAGTGTTTAGTAGCAAAGTAATATGATAGTGGTGGTAACGGTAACAAAAGTAAAGACATCAAAAATAATGTTTTTGGTATTTTGTAGTGATTGTAACAGTAGCAACGGAAAAGTAAATAAGCGTAAACTAGTATATGGAAAGCTCGTAGGCACCGGAATAGCGATGGATAATTATGCCGGATGCGGTTCGTCATGTAACATTCATAACATAGGGTGACACAGAACTAGCTCCAATTCATCAATGTAATGTAGGCATGTATTCCGTATATAGTCATACGTGCTTATGGAAAAGAACTTGCATGACATCTTTTGTCCTACCCTCCCATGACAGCGGGGTCCTATTGGAAACTAAGGGATATTAAGGCCTCCTTTTAATAGAGAACCGGAACAAAGCATTAGCACATAGTGAATACATGAACTCCTCAAACTATGGTCATCACCGAGAAGTATCCCGATTATAGTCACTTCGGGGTTGTCGGATCATAACACATAATAGGTGACTATAGACTTACAACATAGGATCAAGAACACACATATATTCATGAAAACATAATAGATTCAGATCTGAAATCATGGCACTCGGGCCCTAGTGACAAGCATTAAGCATAGCAAAGTCATAGCAACATCAATCTCAGAACATAGTGGATACTAGGGATCAAACCCTAACAAAACTAACTCGATTACATGACAAATCTCATCCAACCCATCACCGTCCAGCAAGCCTACGATGGAATTACTCACGCACGGCGGTGAGCATCATGAAATTGGTGATGGAGGATGGTTGATGACGACGACGACGAATCCCCCTCTCCGGAGCCCCGAACGGACTCCAGATCAGCCCTCCCGAGAGAGATTAGGGCTTGGCGGCGGCTTCGTATCGTAAAACGTGATGATTTCTTCTCTCTGATTTTTTTCTCCCCGAAAGCCAATATATAAGTTGGAGTTGGCGTCGGAAGGTGTCCAGGGGGCCCACGAGGTACGGGGGCGCGCCCAGGAGGGGGGACGCGCCCCCCACCCTCGTGGACAGGGTGTGGGCCCCCTAGTCTTCATCTTTGGCGAGGATTTTTTAATATTTATTCTAAGATATTCCGTGGAGTTTCAGGTTATTCTGAGAACTTTTGTTTTCTGCACATAAAGCAACATCATGGCAATTCTGCTGAAAACAGCGTCAGTCCGGGTTAGTTCCATTCAAATCATACAAGTTAGAGTCCAAAACAAGGGCAAAAGTGTTTGGAAAAGTAGATACGACGGAGACGTATCAACTCCCCCAAGCTTAAACCCTTGCTTGTCCTCAAGCAATTCAGTTGACAAACTGAAAGAGAAAAAGAAAAACTTTTACAAACTCTGTTTGCTCTTGTTGTTGTAACTATGTCAAGCCAGCATTCAGGTTTTCAGCAAAGATCATAACTAACCACATTTGCAATAACTCCTAGGTCTCATGTTTACTCATATCAATGACATAATCAGCTAGCAAGCCATAATAATAAATCTCGGATGACAACACTTTCTCAAAATAATCATAATATGATATAACAAGATGGTATCTCGCTAGCCCTTTCTGAGACTGCAAAACATAAATGCATAGCACCTTCAAAGATCAAGGACTAACTAGACATTGCAATTCATGGTAAAAGAGATCCAATCATAGTCATACCCGATATAAATTAACAATAATGAATGCAAATAACAGTTGTGCTCTCCAGCTAGTGCTTTTAATAAGAGGGTGATGACTCAACATAAAAGTAAATAGATAGGCCCTTCGCAGAGGGAAGCAGGGATTTGTAGAGGTGCCAGAGCTCAGTTTTGAAATAGAGATAATTTCTATTTTGAGCGGCATACTTTCATTGTCAACATAACAACTAAGAGATGACGCTATCTTCCATGCTAAACAAATTATAGGCGGTTCCCAAACAGAATGGTAAAGTTTATACTCCCCCTCCTCCACAAGCATCAATCCATGGCTTGCTCGAAACAACGAGTGCCTCCAACATTCAACGGGTCCCGGGGGGAGTTTTGTTTGCAATTATTTTTATTTAGTTTGCATAAAGCATGGGACTGGGCATCCCGGTGACCAGCCATTTTCTCGTGAGTGAGGAGCCGAGTCCACTCCTCTTGAGAATAACCCGCCTAACACGGAAGATAAGGGCAGCCCTAGTTGATATATGAGCTATTCGAGCATGCAAAACATTATGTTTATTTGAAGGTTTAGAGTTTGGCACATACAAATTTACTTGGAACGGCAGGTAGATACCGCATATAGGAAGGTATGGTGGACTCATATGGAATAACTTTGGGGTTTAAGGGATTGGATGCACAAGCAGTATTTCCGCTTAGTACAAGTGAAGGCTAGCAAAAGACTGGGAAGCGACCAACTAGAGAGCGACAACAGTCATGAACATGCATTAAAATTAATAAACATTGAATACAAGCATGAGTAGGATATAACCCACCATGAACATAAATATTGTGAAGGCTATGTTGATTTGTTTCAACTACATGCGTGAACATGTGCCAAGTCAAGTCACTTAAATCATTCAAAGGAGGATACCACCCCATCATACCACATCACAACCATTTTAATAGCATGTTGGCATGCAAGGTAAACGATTATAACTCGTAGCTAATAAAGCATGGCACAAGCAACTATGATCTCTAATTGTCATTGCAAACATGTTACTCATAATACGCTAAATCAAGAACGATGGACTCATCATATTTACAAAAACAAAAGAGGTCGAGTTCGTACCAGCTTTTCCCATCTCAGTCAGTCCATCATATATCATCATAATTGCCTTTCACTTGCATGACCGAACGATGTGAATAATAATAAGAGTGCACGTGCATTGGACTAAGCTGGAATTTGCGAGCATTCAATAAACAGGAGAAGACAGGGCAATATGGGCTCTTGGTTAAATCAACAATGATGCATATAAGAGCCACTTCAACAATTTAATCATGGCCTTCTCCTACTGACCCCCAAAGAAAAGAAAAGAAATAAAAACTATTTACACGGGAAAGCTCCCAACAAGCAAAAGAAGAACGGGAAATATTTTTTGGTTTTCTTTTTAATTATTACTACTACAGCAGAGAAATAAACTACTACTAATTTTTTTGGTTTTTCTTAAAGTTTATTAAACACACAAGAAGAAAGCAGGAAAAAGAAAATAAACTAGCATGGATATTACAGTGAAAGAGTATGAGCACCGACATCTAGCAATGAGTGTGTGTGAACATAAATGTAATGTCGGTGGGAAATACGTACTCCCCCAAGCTTAGGCTTTTGGAATAAGATGGTCTAATGCCAGGGATAGCCTAGTGGATACCCGTAGGTGTAGCTGGGGTCATACTGCGACGCAAAATAGTTGGGATCATAATGTGATGAAGAGGACTCTGACTGCCACTGGCTGGCAACCGCCTCCGGATCCCAAGAGTAAACATACTGTCGTGGAGGCTCATCTTGTGGCTCTTGTTCCGGGGCTGGTGCAGGATTCCGATAGGCTTGAACGGCAGCCCACGGAACTATGTGAGGACCTACAGACAAGTTAAACAAAGAGGGAGTAGGCAAAGTAATAGTCTCAGGGTGATGTTTATCGAAGTACAATTTATATTTAAGCTCCCCTTCCTTGCCCTTAACAAGAAAGTCATGCGCTAGCATAGTCTTATAATCTAAATAAGCACGGGGAAATGATGTTTCTTCTTTATCCAAATGCCTAATAGGTATGCCAAAATATTCAGCTAGGCGTGAGGCATAAATGCCTCCAAAGATGGGGCCCTTAGTACGGTTCAAACTTAACCGTCTAGCAACAATTCCACCCATACTAACATAGTTATTACGGTATAAACCATGGAACAAAATGATAATATTAGGAACACTAAGGTTTCCACAGTTCCCGCGACCAATCAAGCAACGACTAGCAAATAAGGCAAAGCAGCGTAACACAGAAAAATGTATGCTACTAATTCTTGCATCAGAAACCTTCCTGGTTTCTCCCATAGTGATAGTGTTAATAAATGCTTCCACTTCATTACGGTGTGGTTCATCTAAGGTGCCCTCAAAGGGTATTTTGCAAACCTCGCAAAATTCAGCTAACGCCATCTCCTTAACAACGTCATATAAATGAAACTCTACTGATGGAGGTGATTTCTTAGGGAAAAAGTAGAAGTTCTGCACAAAAGTATTTGTGAGTAAGAGATACTGATGACGTTGGTCGCGGAGGAAGTCGGTGAGGCCGGCGTTCTCAATCAATAGATAGAAATCCTCTTAAATCCCAGCTCTCCTCAAGAAGTCATCGGAAGGCCATTCACACGGCCGGACCTCCGCGGTACGAGGCAAATTATATTTGGGCTTCTGCTCTTCTTCCTTTTGTTTTTCCTTCGAGCTTCGGCTAGACGAGCCCCTCAAAAGTCTCTTCATTATTTTCTGAAATTTTTAGTAACTTCAAACAAAAGTGAACCAACTTCAATAAAATTGATAGCAACTACTCCTACAAGTGCCTAGAGCCTATATCAACCATTAGAACTACTTGGAACCATATAAATTTGACATGCAAGCTCAAGGACATGGCCACCTATGCAGCACAAATTTGCAATGAATAAAGCACTAGAACAAAAACTAATTGGATCAATGGAGGAGTCACATACCAAGGAACAATCTCCCCTAGCAGTTTTGCGAGAGGTGCTTTGAGCAAGGAGATCGAAAATCGCAGCAAAAGTGGCTGGAACTCGTGCTTGAGTTGGTTTTTCGGGTTTGTGTGAGGCAGAGGAAGAAGATGGGTGCAGGGATAAGTGGAGGAGGGCCACCGTGGGCCCATGAGGCAGGGGGCGCGCCTAGGGGGGTAGGGCGCGCCCTCCACCCTCGTGGCCAGGTGGCAGCTCCCCCCGCGGTAATTTTTGCACTATAAATCCTCAAATATTCCCGAAAAAATCATATTAAATTGGCATGGCATTCCGAGGACTTTTATTTTCCGGGTATTTTATATTGCATGGATAAATCAGGAAACAGACAGTAAAATACTGTTTTACTTTATTTCTACTAAATAACAGAAAATATAAAGAGGGTACAGAAGGTTGTGCTTCTAGTTTCATCCATCTCATGCTCATCAAAAGGAATCCACTAACAAGGTTGATCAAGTCTTGTTAAGAAACTCATTCCGAATAACATGGAACCGGAGAAATTTTGAATAACACTATGTTACCTCAACGGGGATATGGACACCCCCAATAATAAGTATATCATATTTCTTCTTGACAGTAGGGAGAGGAAATTCAAAACCTCCAAAAATAATCGATGGAACTTTTCCAATAGAATTGATATTATAAACTTGAGGTTGTTTCCTCGGAAAGTGTACCGTATGCTCATTACCATTAACATGAAAAGTGACATTGCCTTTGTTGCAATCAATAACAGCCCCTGCAGTATTAAGGAAAGGTCTTCCAAGAATAATAGACATACTATCATCCTCGGGAATATCAAGAATAACAAAGTCCGTTAAAATAGTAACGTTTGCAACCACAACAGGCACATCCTCACAAATACCGACAGGTATAGTAGTTGATTTATCAGCCATTTGCAAAGATATTTCAGTAGGTGTCAACTTATTCAAGTCAAGTCTACGATATAAAGAGAGAGGCATAACACTAACACCGGCTCCAAGATCACATAAAGCAGTTTTAACATAATTTCTTTTAATGGAGCATGGTATAGTAGGTACTCCTTGATCTCCAAGTTTCTTTGGTATTCCACCCTTAAAAGTATAATTAGCAAGCATGGTGGAAATTTCAGCTTCCGGTATCTTTCTTTTATTGGTAATGATATCCTTCATATACTTAGCATAAGGATTTGTTTTGAGCACATCAGTTAATCACATACGCAAAAAGATGGGTCTAATCATTTCAGCAAAGCGCTCAAAATCCTCATCATCCTTTTTCTTGGATGGTTTCGGAGGAAAAGGCATGGGTTTCTGAACCCATGGTTCCCTTTCTTTACCATGTTTCCTAGCAACGAAGTCTCTTTTATCATAATGTTGATTCTTTGATTGTGGGTTATCAAGATCAACAGTAGGTTCAATTTCTACATCATTATCATTACTAGGTTGAGCATCATCATGAACATCATCATTAACATTTTCACTAGGTTCATGTTCATTACCAAATTGTGTTTCAGCATCAGACATAGAGATATCATTTGGATTCTCAGGTAGTTCAGCAATAGGTTCACTAGAAGTTTGCAAAGTCCTATCATTTTCCTTTTTCTTCCTTTTAGAAGAACTAGGTACATCAATATTATTTCTCTAAGAATCTTGATCGATTCTCTTAGGGTGGCCTTCAGGATATGAAGGTTCCTGAGTCATTCTACCAGTTCTAGTAGCCACTCTAACAGCATAATCATTTTTCTTACTATTCATTTCATCAGCACTTCTTTTTGAGCTTTAAGTACTTGTTCTACTTGAGTGGTAACCATAGAAGCATGTTTGCTAACAAGTTTAAGTTCACCTCTAATATTAGCCATATAATCACCCAAGCGTTTAATCATATAAGCATCTTGTTTTAATTGTCTACCAAAATAGGCATTAAAGTCATCTTGCTTAAACATAAAGTTATCAAACTCATCCAAGCACCGACTAGCATTTTTAGTAGGAGGGACTTCAGCTTTATCATATCTATAGAGAGAATTTACCTTTACTACCTGTGTCGGGATATCGAGATCAGGAGGTTCTTCAGTGAATAAAGAATTGAGATCATATACTTCTTCAACAGGCGGTAAATTAATACCATGTATTTCTTCAATAGGAGGTAAATTCTTAACATCTTCAGCTTTAATACCTTTTTCTTTCATAGATTTCTTTGCCTCTTGCATATCTTCGGGACTGAGAAATAGAACACCTCTCTTCTTCGGAGTTGGTTTAAGAATAGGCTCAGTAATTGGAGCAGGAGTTGGCTCAGGAGGTGCCCAATTATTTTCATTTGTCAACATATTATTCAATAGAATTTCAGCTTCATCCGGTGTTCTTTCCCTGAAAAGAGAACCAGCACAACTATCCAAGTAATATCTGGAAGCATCGGTTAATCCATTATAAAAGATATCAAGTATTTGAGGTTTCTTAAGAGGATGATCAGGCAAAGCATTAAGTAACTTGAGAAGCCTCCCCCAAGCTTATGGGAGACTCTCTTCTTTAATTTGCACGAAATTGTATATTTCCTTCAAAGCAGCTTGTTTTTTGTGAGCAGGGAAATATTTAGTAGAGAAGTAATAAATCATATCCTGGGGACTATGCACACAACCAGGATCAAGAGAATTAAACCATATCTTAGCATCACCCTTTAATGAGAATGGAAATATTTTGATTATATAAAAGTAGCGCGATCTCTCATCATTAGTAAACAGGGCGGCTATATCATTTAACTTAGTAAGATGTGCCACAACAGTTTCAGATTCATAGCCATAAAAAGGATCATATTCGACCAAAGTAATTATATCTGGATCAACAGAAAAATCATAATCCTTATCGGGAACACAAATAGGTGAAGTAGCAAAAGCAGGGTCAGGTTTCATTCTGTCCCTAAGAGATTATTTGTTCCATTTAACTAGCAGCCTCTTAAGTTCATATCTATCTTTACAAGCAAAAATAACTACAAAAGATTCAGCATCAAAAAGATAACCCTCAGGAATAACAGGCATATTTTCATCATCACTTTCATCATCGTATTCAGATTCAATAATTTCTTTCTCTCCAGCCCTAGCAATTTGTTCATCTAGAAATTCACCAAGGGGCACAATAGTATCAAGCATAGAAGTAGTTTCATCATAAGTATCATGCATAGCAGAAGTGGCATCATCAATAACATGCGACATATCAGAACGAATAGCAGAAGCAGGTTTAGGTGTCGCTAGCTTACTCATAACAGAAGGTGAATCAAGTGCAGAGCTAGATGGCAGTTCCTTACCTCCCCTCGTAGTTGAGGGATAAATTTTTGTCTTAGGGTCTCTCAAGTTCTTCATAGTGTCCAGCAGATATAAATCCCAAGTGAATCAAAGAATAGAGCTATGCTCCCCGGCAACGGCGCCGGAAAAAGGTCTTGATAACCCACAAGTATAGGGGATCGCAACAGTTTTCGAGGGTAAAGTATTCAACCCAAATTTGTTGATTCGACACAAGGGGAGCAAAAGAATATTCTCAAGTATTAGCAGCTGAGTTGTCAATTCAACCACACCTGCAAACTTAGTATCTACAGCAAAGTGTTTAGTAGCAAAGTAATATGATAGTGGTGGTAACGGTAACAAAAGTAAAGACAGCAAAAGTAATGTTTTTGGTATTTTGTAGTGATTATAACAAGAGTAACGGAAAAGTAAATAAGCGTAAACCAGTATATGGAAAGCTCGTGAGGCACCGGATTAGCGATGGATAATTATGCCGGATGCGGTTCGTCATGTAACAGTCATAACATAGGGTGACACAGAACTAGCTCCAATTCATCAATGTAATGTAGGCATGTATTCCGTATATAGTCATACGTGCTTATGGAAAAGAACTTGCATGACATCTTTTGTCCTACCCTCCCGTGGCAGCGGGGTCCTATTGGGAACTAAGGGATATTAACGCCTCATTTTAATAGAGAACTGGAACAAAGCATTAGCACATAGTGAATACATGAACTCCTCAAACTATGGTCATCACCGAGAAGTATCCCGATTATTGTCACTTCGGGGTTGTCGGATCATAACACATAATAGGTGACTATAGACTTGCAAGATAGGATCAAGAACACACACATATTCATGGAAACATAATAGGTTCAGATCTGAAATCATGGCACTCGGGCCCTAGTGACAAGCATTAAGCATAGCAAAGTCATAGCAACATCAATCTCAGAACATAGTGGATGCTAGGGATCAAACCCTAACAAAACTAACTCGATTACATGATAAATCTCATCCAACCCATCACCGTCCAACAAGCCTACGATGGAATTACTCACGCATGGCGGTGAGCATCATGAAATTGGTGATGGAGGATGGTTGATGATGACGACGGCGACGAATCCCCTCTCGGAGCCCGAGCGGACTCAGATCAGCCCTCCCGAGAGATTAGGGCTTGGCGGCGGCTCCGTGTCGTAAAACGCGATGATTTCTTCTCTCTGATTTTTTTCTCCCCGAAAGCCAATATATAGAGTTGGAGTTGGCGTCAGAAGATGTCCAGGGGGCCCACGAGGTAGGGGGCGCGCCCAGGAGGGGGGGCGCGCCCCCACCCTCGTGGATATGGTGTGGGCCCCCCTGGTCTTCATCTTTGGCGAGGATTTTTTATTATTTATTCTAAGATATTCCGTGGAGTTTCAGGTCATTCCGAGAACTTTTGTTTTCTGCACATAAAACAACATCATGGCAATTCTGCTGAAAACAACGTCAGTCCGGGTTAGTTCCATTCAAATCATACAAGTTAGAGTCCAAAACAAGGGCAAAAGTGTTTGGAAAAGTAGATACGACGGAGACGTATCAACATGCACTAGTTGCATAAGGTGGATAGCGGGTGTCTGTCTCCCCCACTTTAGTCGAATCGGATTTGATGAAAAGGGTGCTTATGAAGGGTAAATAGAAATTGGCATATCACGTTGTGGTTTTGGCGTAGGTAAGAAACGTTCTTGCTAGAAACCTATAGTAGCCACGTAAAAACTTGCAACAACAATTAGAGGGCGTCTAACTTGTTCTTGCAGCATATGCCGTGTGATGTGATATGGCCAAAAGGATGTGATGAATGATATATGTGATGTATGAGATTGATCATGTTCTTGTAATTGGAATCACGACTTGCATGTAGATGAGTATGACAACTGGCAGGAGCCATAGGAGTTGTCTTAATTTATTGTGTGACCTGCGTGTCACTGAAAGCGCCATGTAATTACTATACTTTATTGCTAACCGTTAGCCATAGTAGTAGAAGTAAAAAGTTGGCGAGACAACTTCATGAAGACACGATGATGGAGATCATGGTGTCATGCCGGTGATGATGATGATCACGGCGCCCCGAAGATGGAGATCAAAAGGAGCAAAATGATATTGGCCATTGAGGGAGTCCTGGATTAGGGGGTATCCAGACAGCCGGACTATATCCTTTGGTCGAACTGTTGGACTATGAAGATATAAGATTGAAGACTTCGTCTCGTGTCCGGATGGGACTCTCTTGGCGTGGAAGGCAAGCTTGGTGATACGGATATGTAGATCTCCTCCTGTTGTAACCGACTCTGTGTAACCCTAGCCCCCTCCGGTGTCTATATAAATCTGAGGGTTTAGTCCGTAGGACAACAACAATCATACCATAGGCTAGCTTCTAGGGTTTAGCCTCTACGATCTCGTGGTAGATAAACTCTTGTACTACTCATATCATCAAGATCAATCAAGCAGGAAGTAGGGTATTACCTCCATCGTGAGGGCTCGAACCTGGGTAAACATTGTGTCCCTTGCCTCCTGTTACCATCCGCCTTAGACGCACAGTTCGGGACCCCCTACCCGAGATCTGCCGGTTTTGACACCGACCTTGGTGCTTTCATTGAGAGTTCCACTGTTTCGTCGCTGTAAGGTTCGATGGCCCCTCCGATTATCGACAACGATGCGGTCCAGGGTGAGGTCTTCCTCCCCGGACAGATCTTCATATTCGGCGGCTTCGCACTGCGGGCAAACTCGTTTGGCCATCTGGAGCAGATCGGGAGCTACGCCCCTGGCCATCAGGTCAGGTTTGGAAACTTGAATTACACTGCCGATATCCGCGGAGACTTGATCTTCGACGGATTCGGGCCCATGCCAGGTGTGCCGCACAATCATGACGAGCAAGATATAGCTCTGCCGTCGGACGGTGTTCGGGAGATCACACTAGCAACTACTCCGGCCTTCAGTCCGGAGCAGATCACGCCATTCGAGGACGGGAGGATAGACTCCGCCACGGAGGCCGCACCCTCAGTGGCGATAGAGCCAAATACTGACCTTACCCCTCACGAGAGCCATGTCGCCGAACTGCTGGACTCGTCCTCGGCCACGGACTCCGTACCACCCGCGCCCATACCTATCGAATCCGATTGGTCACCGATCATGGAGTTCACCTCCACAGATATCTTTTAGCACTCGCCCTTCGGCGACATATTGAACTCATTAAAATCTCTCTCCCTGTCTGGAGAACCTTGGCCGAACTATGTCCAGCTAGGGTGGGATGCGGACGACGAAGAAATTCAATCCCCACCCACCACCCACTTAGTAGCCACTATCGACGAGTTAACCGACATGCTCGACTTCGACTCCGAAGACATCGATGGCATGGACAACGATGAAGGAGACGAACAAGAACCACTACCCACGGGGCATTGGACTGCCACCTCATCTTATGATATATATATGGTGGACACACCCAAAGAAGGCAATGGCGACAAGACAACAGAGGACGACCCCTCCAAGAAGCAACCCCAGCGCCGACGTCAGCGGCGCCACTCTAAATCTCGCCACAGCAAAAGCAATGATACCGGCACAGGAGATAACAGTACTCCGGAGAGTGCCGAAGATGATGACAATCCCCTCCGGCACGATCAAGAGCCGGAGGATGAACAAGCCAGCCCTCCTAAGAGAGCGGCAGAGGGAGAAACGGAGGACGGCAACTATATGCCTCTCCTCAATGATGAAGCGAGCCTCGACGACGAAGAATTTGGCGTGCCTGAGGATCCCGTTGAGCAGGAGCGCTTTAAGCGCCAACTTATTGCCACAACAAATAGCCTGAAGAAAAAGCAGCAACAGCTTCGAGCTGATCAGGATCTGCTAGCAGATAGATGGACTGAAGTCCTTGCGGCCGAGGAGTACGAACTCGAACGCCCTCCCAAGGGTCACCCAAAGCGCAGGTTGCTACCCCGACTTGAGGAGGAAGCACGGAAACCTACATCACTAGCGTACGATGCGGCTGATCGGCCACCCCGTGGCCGAGATAGAGAGGCGGTACGGCCTGAAAATCAGCATGCACCCCGCCACCATTCAAACAAACATACCAAGGCAACGGGAAACACGCGAGACCTGCGAGACATATTGGAAGACAGGGCAAAACACGCAAGATTGATATATGGATCACGGGGCCGTGCCCCTACAAGGGACGGTGACCGCCTCGCCGGATACAGTAAAAGCAAGTCCGAACGGGCCGAACACAGCAGGCAGTACTCATACGAGCTGCGTCACGACATAGCCCAGCACAGAGGCGCGGCACACCCCCTATGATTCACCAACGAAGTAATGGAGCATGAATTCCCAGAAGGTTTTTAACCTGTAAATATCGAATCATATGATGGTACAACAGATCCCGCGGTATGGTTCGAGGACTTCCCCCTCCACATCCACATGGCCCACAGTGATGATCTACATGCCATCAAGTACCTCCCGTAAAAACTCAAAGGACCAGCTCAGCATTGGCTGAATAGCTTGCCAGCAGACTCCGTTGGCTGTTGGGAGGATCTGGAAAACGCATTTCTCGACAATTTCCAGGGCACTTATGTGCGACCACCAGACGCTGATGACTTGAGCCACATAATTCAGCAGCCAGGGGAATCGGCCAGGCAATTCTGGACACGGTTCCTAACAAAGAAAAATCAAATTATCGACTGTCCGGATGCAGAAGCCTTAGCGGCATTCAAGCACAACATCTGTGACGAGTGGCTCACCCGGCACCTCGGCCAGGAAAAGCCGAAATCAATGGCATCCCTCACGACACCATGGCCCGCTTCTACGCGGGAGAGGATAGCTGGCTGGCTCATAGCAATAACATATCAAGGAACCTTGGCACTTCGGATACCAAGGACAGCAACGACAGGTCACGTCACAGAAAACACAAGCGCCGCCGCAACGACGATAACGCCGAGGATACGGCAGTCAATGCCGGATTCGGAGGCTCTAAATCCGGTCAGCGGAAAAAGCCATTCAAAAGAAGCACTCCGGGCCCGTCCAGTTTGGACCGCATACTCGATCGCTCGTGTCAAATACACGGCACCCCCGATAAGCCAGTCAATCACACCAACAGAGAATGCTGGGTGTTCAAGCAGGCCGGCAAGTTAAACGCCGAAAACAAGGACAAGGGGCTGCACAACAATGACGAGGAGAAGCAACGGCCGCCAAACACAGGAGGACAGAAGAGGTTCCCCCCACAAGTAAGGACAGTGAACATGATATACGCAACCCACATCCCCAAAAGGGAACGAAAGCATGCACTAAGGGACGTATACGCGATGGAGCCCGTCGCCCCAAAGTTCAACCCATGGTCCTCTTGTCCGGTCACCTTTGATCGCAGGGACCACCCCCACGAGTATCCGTCATGGCGGATCTGCCGCATTGGTCTTAGACCCAATCATGGGTATAGACCCCTCGAGGATCAAACCCACCAAAACGACCTTTAAAGGCGTCATCCCAAGTGTAGAGGCCCATTTTACGGGCTCAATCACACTGGAAGTGGTTTTCGGATCTCCGGACAACTTCCGAAGCGAGGAGCTAATCTACGATATCGTCCCGTTCCGCAGCGGCTATCACGCACTGCTCGGGCACACCGCATTTGCAAGATTCAATGCGGTACCGCATTACGCATACCTCAAGCTCAAGATGCCAAGACCTAGGAGGTCATCACGCTCAATGGAAACACATAACGCTCGCTCCGTACGGAGGAGCACATTGTGGCCCTCGCAGCAGAAGCACAACGCAGCCTTTTAAGGCAATCCACCAGTTCGGCGATCAAGCCCCCGGACACTGTCAAGCGCGTCCGGAGTAACCTGCAGCAGGATCACCTGGCACGCTCAGAGCTCGCCTAGCAATTCGGCCCCCGCCCTAGTATCAGTACAACGGCAAAGCCCGTCCCGCGCGTGCATAATTACGCATTGAAAATACCTGGTATAGGCGGGGGCACGATCACGGCGCGTCGCACAATGCGGCTCAACCGCACTAGGGGCTTACTACCTTTATCACTCTCTCTCTCTTTCAGGACTCTACTCTCTAGAAGCCCTATCCGGTAGTACGGTAGCCGGACACATGATACAACACACAAGGGGGCAGGAAGCTACGTCGTACAGCGGAATCCCCAGGTTGTCTCTGATAACGAGTTAAATACCTGTTTTAAGATACCAGTCCGCATCTTGCCCTTGGATGGGACATTTCAAAAAGTCCTATTTTTTGCTTATCGCACTACTTGTATCAATATGCTTTAACACATTTCTTAAATAAACAATGCATAGTACTAGTCTGTTATTGCATCTATATTCTTTTATATATATGTTTATCTGTGACAACCAGCACCCGTACACTCTGGTACGGCCAATACGCCAGGGGCTTCCGTAGACCTCATAATTCGGCGTGAGAAGTCCGAACACTTTCGACAGTGCGGCACCCCGAACTTATAGCATTATATGCATCAGCTCTGAATCATGTCTTGGGTCAATAGTTGGGTTTGCCGGCTCCCATGTTTTGGTACCTTAAGTTCTGCTATATCGGCTAAGGTAGCACTAGGAGAACTACTGCGATTGTGCCCCGGTTCTTCCGGCCGAGCACCTCAGTAGAGAAAAGCTAAAACTGACTGTCATGATGAGGCGAGAGCTGGTCGCTGTTCAAGAGGTCTCAAGTCCCTAAAGACTTTTTCCGCTTCGGGCTAGGAGCAGGCCTTGTCCGGCTTAGGCGTGTATAGCGCCCCAAATTGACCTTCCGAAGACTAGGGGCTTCGCCAAAATTTAAAATTGTAGACTTCTATGGCTAAGTGAGGCGATAAAGCATTATAGTCCGATTGCACTGGTTCGTTCTTGCTGAACACCTCCTCGTTGGACCCAAGAATGGGAAAAAGAGTGCTAAGATTTATCCGAACACCCGACACTAGTTGCATGGGGCGAAGCCGACAACTAGCAACTCTCGAATTTATAGACGGTCGCACAGAAGGTAATATTTTAAATACAAAAGCGTTGCATAACGAACATGAACTAGTTTTCATAAATACAAGGATCACATGAGCAAGTTCATTCAAATATTACATCTTTGGTACATTCGTCCGCCACGAGACGGGCACCCTTCAGGACACCTTGATAATACATTTCGGGGTGGCGATGCTCCCTGCCCTGCTGCGGCCCCTCCTTCACCAGCTTCTTGGCGTCCATCTTCACCTAGTGCACCTTCGCACGGGGAAAAGCCATGCGTGCACCTTCGATGCAGACGGACCGCTTGATAACTTCCAGCCGTGGGCAGGCATCCACAAGCCGCCTCACCAGGCCGACGTAGCTGTTGGGAAGGGAATCGCCAGGCCACATCCGGACTATAAGGCCCCTCATGGCCTGTTCGGCCGCCTTGTGGAGCTTGACCAGTTGCTTCAGCCGGTCGCTCACGGGCATCGGGTGTTTGGTCCCAGTATACTGAGACTAGAACAACTTCTCCGTCGATCTTCCCTCCTTGGCCCGGTAGAACTCCGCGGCGTCAGACACACTGCGGGGCAGATCTGCGAACGCTCCTGGAGAGCTCCGAACTCGGGTAAGTAAAAGGAATTTTTATTTCGCATGCCTACTTTGCATAATGAATGCCTTACCGGCCGCTATCTTTTTCACCGCCTCAATTTCCTGGAGGGCCTTTTGGGCTTCGGCCTTGGCATTTTTTGCGCTTTTGAGGGCCTGGGCAAGCTCGGACTCTCGCGTCCTCGAGTCAAGCTCCAGGGACTCATGCTTCTTGACGAGCGCCTGGAGCTCTTGCTGCACCTCGCCTACTCGGGCTTCGTGTCTTTCTCGTTCAGTGCGCTCCTTGGACGCTTTGTTTCCAGGCTCGGACAGCGCCTTCTTGAGGGTCGCCACCTCGGTCGTGGCCCCTGGCAAAATTCATGATGATCCTATTATTCTGCAACCTAATCTTTTTTCATATAGACAAGGTACCGCTTACCTTTGTTCTCCTCGAGCTGCCTCTTGGTAAGGCCGAGCTCTTCCTTGGACCGCTCAAGGTCCTGCTGTAGTGCGGCGACCTCCGTAGTACGCGTGGCATCAGCCAGCAGGGAAGCCTGCATATAAACATAGACATGAGCATCAATTAGACTCCTGCGATTATTATTCGATCCTCTATTCGGTTTTTCTTCGCGAATGCCAAACAGAGCATCAGGGGCTACTATCTATACAGTTATATCTTCCTATAATCTGACTACTTACCTGAAAGCCTGTTAGGAGGCTTGTGCACGCTTCACTCAGTCCGCTTTTGGCGGACTGAACCTTCTCGATCACCGCACTCATGATAGTGCGGTGCTCTTCGGCGATGGCAGCGCCCTGAAGCGCTTCCAACAAGTTGTCCGGTGCCTCTGGGTGGACAGAGGTCACCTGCACGGACGGCTTGCCCCTCTTAGCGGGGAGTCGCCTACCGGAGTCTGGGACAACTAGTGGGTCCGGCGCGGTGTTCGGCTGAGGGCCGAACTTGGAGCCCGTGGGAGTCTTGCTCCCTTTGCGCCCAGGGTCCGGAAGGTCGCCTTGAGGCGTCTCCAGGACTACCTCCCCTCGGCTTGGTGCCCTTTGAGACAACACCTCGACGTTGTCCGTGGGGCGAGGGGAGGAAGCGGTCGGAAGTGAATCGCTATTCATATCTGACGGGTCCAATGAACCGTCCGACGAAGATACGTCGATACGGGCTCGGGACGGACTGCATAATCATGTTCAGCATAAGAATGAGCAGTGTGGTAAAAGTATACCATGAATTATTATGGTATCCGGATACTTACGACTTCTCCAGGGGCTTGTCCCTGGGCAGCCACTCCTCGTCGCTATGGGAGGCGGTCGTGGAGCAGTCCGGAAGGGGGGTCCTTCTCTTCATGGACCCGTCGGCCTCCCCGGCTGGGGCGGCCTTCCTTTTCTTATCTCCCCCGGCTGGGGAGGGGGGATAACTTTCCTCTTCCTCCTCCTCGTCGTCGTGGGAGGAGTGCGCCTCCGAGTGTTCAAACGATGAGTCCAACACAACCTTGCGCCGGAGACCCTGTCGGGTCCCCGTGGCCTTCTTCTTGGCCTTCTTCTCCGGCACCTCATAAGGTGCCGGAACCAGCATCTCCGTCAGGAGAGCATCCGCTGGATCTTCGGGCAAGGGGGCTGGACAGTCAATCCACTCCGCTATCTCCACCCAGTCCTGTTAAAGGCATGGAAGCTTAGATCTCGCATACGATCATGTGGGGGAAAATAAACATCTTATAAAAGACTTACCAGATTTGCAGGGCGCTTCGCGCTAAGCCCGCGGTCCATGGTAAGGGAAGGAGGGACCTCGGCTCCCTTAAACAGCACCCTCCAGATGTCCTTGTGCGTCGTGTCGAAGAGCTCGCGCAGAGTCTGGTGCTGGGCTGGGTCTAACTCCCATAAATTAAATTCCCGTTGTTGACACGGGAGGATCCGGCGGAAGAGCATGACCTGGACCACGTTGACAAGCTTGATTTTCTTGTTCCTCATGTTCCTGATGCAGGTGCAGAGTCGGTCAGCTCTCTGGGTTACCGAGGACAGGCCCTTCTCTTTCCGGAGGTGAGCCGCATGGGGATTCAGGATTGGAACTCGGGGCGGCACCCGGTTGGTGTTCTTGCGGCTCGATGATGTAGAACCACCCGATTGCCACCTTTATGGTCTCGGATAGGAGCCCTCGAGCCATGTGGAATTGGGCATTTTCCCACCATGGCGCCTCCGCATTCCGCTTGCTGGCGCCTACAACCTTGACTTGACATTGAAGGTCTTGACCACAGGCGAAGTGGGGCGGATGCGGAGGAAGGCCTCGCCTGCGACGATAAGCGCCGAGATGTTGAGGATAAAGTTCGGGGCTAGATCATGAAAGTCCATCCCGTAGTAGAACATGAGGCCGCAGACGAACGGGTGGAGAGGAAATCCCAGTCCGCGGACGAAGTGGGTAAGGAAAACTACCCTCTCGTGAGGTTCCAAAGTAGGGACGATCTGCCCCGCATCGGGCAGCCGGTGCACGATATCCGCGGCCAAGTATTCGGCTCCTTGCAGCTTCTTGATGTCCTCCTCCGTGACGGAGGATTTCATCCACTTGCTTCCCGCTCCAGACGTGCTTGGGGCGGTTTGAGGAGAAAGGTGTAAACTTGGGTGTTGGAGCTCGAGTGTGCAAGAATGGATGAGCGAGGAGGAAGAAGCGGTAGGTGAAAAAGGGTGAACCCTTATCCCTTTATAAAGGCGGACGAAACTATACGCCCCTACTGGCCCAGTTAACTCGCTTATTCCCCAAGCGCCGTGATTGATGGCGTGGTTGGGTTACCCACGCCCATATTGATGAGAATCCCATGATAAGGGGACACGATCTCTGCTTCAACAAGACGTGCCAAAGAAACTGCCTCGCGATATGTGCCAAGGCTGGTTGAGAAAAACGGTTCGAATAATGGCCGGGCCGTGGTATGATGTCATGATATCAAGTGTGTCATCAGATTAGATTCGTGGAAATATTATTCTCTCTCTGTGGTATGTGGAACTTGTTTTGCGAGCGGATACTATTCTTGTGTTCTAGATCTTCTATGGAGTATTAGGAGGAGGAACCCGCCTTGCAATGCGAAGACAATCTGCGCGCCGGACTCATCGTCATTGAAGCCTGGTTCGAGGACTCTTGAGGAGTCTGGATTAGGGGTATCCGGACAACGGACTATATCCTTTGGCGGACTGTTGGACTATGAAGATACAAGATTGAAGACTTAAATCGGCGTGTCGAATGGGACTCTCTAGGCGTGGAAGGCAAGCTTGGCGATACGGATATGTAGATCTCCTCCTGTTGTAACCGACTCTATGTAACCCTAGCCCCCTCCGCTGTCTATAGAAATCGGAAGGTTTAGTCCGTAGGATAACAACAATCATACCATAGGCTAGCTTCTAGGGTTTAGCCTCTACGATCTCGTGGTAGATCAACTCTTGTACTACTCATATCATCAAGATCAATCAAGCAGGAAGTAGGGTATTACCTCCATCCTGAGGGCCCGAACCTGGGTAAACATTGTGTCCCTTGCCTCCTGTTACCATCCGCCTTAGACGCACAGTTCGGGACCCCCTACCCGAGATCCGCCGGTTTTGACACCGACAACCATATCATGTCACTATTTGATTTCGTGTGATCTTTATCATGTTTTTACATCTTATATGCTTGGAACGACGGTAGCTTAAATAAGATGATCCCTCGCAATAATTTCAAGAAAGTGTTCCCCCTAACTGTGCACCGTTGCTAAGGTCCGTTGTTCCGAAGCACCACGTGATGATCGGGTGTGATATGTTCTAACGTTCGCATACAACGGGTGTAAGCCAGATTTACACACACAATACACTTAGGTTGACTTGACGAGCCTAGCATGTACAGACAAGGCCTCGGAACATGGAAGACCGAAAGATCGAACATGAGTCGTATAGAAGTTACGATCAACATGAAGATGTTCACCGATGATGACTAGTCCGTCTCACGTGATGATCGGACCACGGCCTGAATTGATTTCGGATCATGTATCACTTAGATGACGAGAGGATGCTGTCTAAGTGGGAGTTCACTAAATAATTTGATTAGATGAGCTTAATTATCATGAAAATAGTCTAAAAATCTTTGCAATATGTCTTGTAGATCAAATGGCCCACGCTAATGTTGCCCTCAACTTCAGCGTTCCTAGAAAGCGAAGCTGAAAGGCGATGGTAGCAACTACACGGATTGGGTCCGTAACACGAGATTACCCTCATAGCTACCAAGAAAGCATATGTCCTTGAAGCACCGCTAGGTAGCGCACCTTTTTTCCCAACAACTCAAGACATTATGAGCGCTTTGGCGGTCGGGTAGTGATGATTACTCCCTGGTTCGGTCTTGGCATGCTTTACACTTAGAACTGGGGCTCCAAAAGCGTTTTGAGGAGCACAAAGCATATGAGATGTTCAAGAGCTGAAAATGGTTTTCCAAGCTCATGCCGGGTCGAGAGATATGAAGTCTCGACAAGTTCTCTGATTGTAACATGGAGGAGAATAGTTACGTAGGGAGCACATACTCAAAATGTCTGGGTTGCACAACCGCTTATCTCAGTGGGAGTTAATCTCTCGGATGGCCTTGATCGTTGACAGAATCCTTGATCGTTCCCACATAGCTACAAGAGCTTTGTGATGAATTTCAATATGCAGGGGATGGAAAACCATTCCTGAGGTATATTCAATGCTGAAATCAGCGGACGTGGAGATCAAAAAGGAACATCAAGTGTTGATGGTCAATAAACCACTAGTTTCAAGAAAGGCAAGGGTAAAAATAACTTCAAGAAGGACAGCAAAGGAGTTGCCGCGCCCGTTAAGCCAGTTGCCGGGAAGAAGCCGAAGCATGGACCCAAACCTGAAACTGAGTGCTTTTATTGCAAGAAATGGTCCTTTGAGCGGAGCTGCCCAAGTATAGCGGATAAGAAGGCCGGCAATACCAAAGGTATATATGATATACATGTTATTGATGTGTACGACCAACACTCGTTGTAGCTCACAGGTATTTGATACGGTGCGGTTGCTCATATTTGTAACTCAAAAGCAGGAGCTGCGGAATAAGCGGTGGCGGCGAAGGGCGAGTGACGATGTGCGTCGGAATGGTTCCAAGATCGATGTGATCGCCGTCGTACGCTACCTCTACATTTACCTCGGGATTAGTCTTAAACCTCAATAATTGTTATTTAGTGCCACTTTGAGCATGAACATTGTATCTGGATCTCATTTAATGCGAGATGGCTCTGATTTAAATCTGAGAATAATGGTTGTTCTATTTATATGAGAGACATGTTTTATGGTCATGCCCGTTGGTCATGGTTTATTCTTATTTAATCTCGAGCGTGATGTTACACATATTCATAGAGTGAATGCCAAAAGATGTAAGGTTGATAATGATAGTCCCACATACTTGTGGCTTTTTGCCGCCTTGGTCACATTGGAGTCGAGCATGAAGAAACTCCATGCGGATGGACTTTTGGAGTCTCTTGATTGTGAATCATTTGACACGTGCGAACCATGCCTCATGGGCAAAATGACCAAGACTCCGTTCTCGGAACAATGGGCGAGCAACCAACTTATTGGAAATCATACATCTTGATGTATGCGGTACAATGGCGTTGAGGCTCGCGGTGGTTATCGTTATGTTCTCACCCTCACGATGACTTAAGTAGATATGTGTATGTCTACTTAATGAAACACAAATCTGAGACCTTTGAAAAGTTCAAGGAATTTCAGAGTGAGGTTGAGAATCAGCGTGACAGGAAAATAAAGTTCTTCTGATCGGATCGTGGGGAGAATACTTGAGTCACGAATTTGTACGCACTTAAGGAAATGTGGAATTGTTTCCCAACTCACGCCGCTGGAACACCTCAGCGTAATGGTGTGTCGAGCGTCGTGTCGCACTCTATTAGATATAGTGCGATCTATGATGTCTCTTACCGATCTACCACTATCATTTTGGGGTTATGCTTTAGAGACTGCGCATTCACTTTAAATAGAGCTCCGTCGAAATCCGTTGAGGCGACACCGTATGAATTATGGTTTGGGAAGAAACCTAAGCGATCGTTTACGAAAGTTTGGGGATCGATGCTTATGTCAAGAAACTTCAACTGAAAAGCTCGAACCCAAGTCGGAAAAATGCGTCTTCATAGGATACCCTAAGGAAACTATTGGGTATACCTTCTACCTCAGATCCGAAGGCAAGATCTTTGTTGCCAAGAATGGATCCTGTCTAGAGAAAGAGTTTCTCTCGAAAGAAGTAAGTGGGAGGAAGGTAGAACTTGATGAAGTATTGCCTCTTGAACCGGAAAGTAGCGCAGCTCAAAAAAATGTTTCTGTGGTGCCTGCACCGACTAGAGAGGAAGTTAATGGCGATGATCAAGGAACTTCGGACCAAGTTACTACTGAACTTCATAGGTCCACAAGGACATGTTCCACGCCAGAATGGTATGGCAACCCTGTCCTAGAAATAATGTTGTTAGACAACGGTGAACCTTCGAACTATGAAGAAGCGATGGCGGGCCCAGATTCCAACAAATGGCTTGAAGCCATGAAATCTGAGATAGGATCCATGTATGAAAACAAAGTATGGACTTTGACATACTTGCCCGATGATCGGCAAGCCATAGAAAATAAATGGATCTTTAAGAAGAAGACGGACGCGGATGACAATGTGACCATATATAAGGCTTGGCTTGTCGCTAAGGGTTATCGACAAGTTCAAGGGGTTTACTACGATGAGACCTTCTCACCCGTAGCGAAGCTGAAGTCCGTCTGAATCATGTTAGCAATTGCTGCATTCTATGATTATGAGATATGGCAAATGGACATCAAAACAGCATTCCTTAATGGTTTCCTTAAGGAAGAATTGTATATGATGCAGCCGGAAGGTTTTGTCGATCCTAAGAATGCTGACAAGGTATGCAAGCTCAACGCTCAATCTATGGGCTGGTGCAAGCATCTCGGAGTTGGAACATTAAGCTTTGATGAGATGATCAAAGCGTTTGGGTTCTGTGATTTATGGAGAAGCTTGTGTTTACAAGAAAGTGAGTGGGAGCTCTGTAGCATTTCTCATATTATATGTGGATGACGTAATATTGATGGGAAATGATACAGAACTCTTGGAAAGCATAAAGGCCTACTTGAATAAGTGTTTTTCAATGAAGGACCTTGGAGAAGCTGCTTATATATTAGGCATCAAGATCTATTGAGATAGATCGAGATGCCTCATTGGTCTTTCACAAAGCACATACCTTGACAAGATATTGAAGAAGTTCAATATGGACCAGTCTAAGAACGGGTTCTTGCCTGTATTGCAAGGTGTGAGATTGAGCACGGCTCGATGCCCGACCACGACAGAAGATAGAGAAAAGATGAGTGCCATCTCCGATGCCTCGGCCATAGGGTCTATTATGTATGCCATGTTGTGTACCAGACCTGATGTAAACCTTGCCATAAGTTTGGTAGGAATGTACGAAAGTAATCCCGGCATGGAACACTGGACAACGGTCAAGAATATCATGAAGTACCTGAAAAGTACTAAGGATATGTTTCTCGTTTATGGAGGTGATGAAGAGCTCGTCGTAAAGGGTTACGTCGATGCTAGCTTTGACACAGATCTGGATGACTCCAAGTCACAAACCGGATACGTGTATATTTTGAATGGTGGGGCAGTCAGCTGGTGCACTTGCAAGCAAAGCGTTGTGGCGGGATCTACATGTGAAGCGGAGTACATGGCAGCCTCGGAGGCAACACATGAAGCAATCTGGATGAAGGAGTTCATTACCGACCTAGGAGTTATTCCCAATGTGTCGGGCCCGATGGCTCTCTTCTTTGACAACACTAGAGCTATTGCCCTGGCCAAGGAGCCCAGGTTTCACACTAGCCTTCGCCTTCAAAGCAAGGTTGGGCTTCTTTACTTGTTGAGAATGCAACACCGTATTGTCGGCGGTCTTGTCCAAGATCCTCATTGCCACAAACTCATCCAACACTTCACGTGAGGACAAGGCGTGAAAGTCCGGCCTTTGACGGATGATGGAGGACATGGCCTTATGGTAAGGCATCATGGCCTTGAGAAACTTGCGCTTGATCCAATTGTCATCTGTATCCTTGCTCCCATGTGTTGGAAATATGCCCTAGAGGCAATAATAAAATGGTTATTATTATATTTCCTGGTTCATGATAATTGTCTATTGTTCATGCTATAATTGTGTTATCCAGAAATCGTAATACATGTGTGAATACATAGACCACAACATGTCCCTAGTGAGCCTCTAGTTGACTAGCTCGTTGATCAATTGATGGTCACAGTTTCCTTACCATGGACATTGGATTTCGTTGATAACGGGATCACATCATTAGGAGAATGATGGGATGGACAAGACCCAATCCTAAGCATAGTACAAGATCGTGTAGTTCGTCTGCTAAAGCTTTTCTAATGTCAAGTATCATTTCCTTAGACCATGAGATTGTGCAACTCCGGATACCGTAGGAATGCTTTGGATGTGCCAAGCGTCCTAGCGTAACTAGGTGCCTATAAAGGTACACTATGGGTATCTCAAAAGTGTACATTGAGTTAGCGCGGATCGAGGCTGGGATTTGTCACTCCGTGTGAGGAGAGGTATCTACGGGCCCTTTCGGTAAGACATCATCATAATGAGCTCAATGTGACCAAGGAGTTGATCACGGGATGATGTGTTGCGGAACGAGTAAAGAGACTTGCTGGTAACGAGATTGAACAAGGTATAGGGATACCAACGATCGAATCTCGGGCTAGTATCATACCGGTAGACAAAAGGAATTTGTGTACGAGATTGATTCAATCCCCGACATCGTGGTTCATCGGATGAGATCATCATGGAACATGTGGGAGCCAACATGGGTATCCAGATCCTGCTATTGGTTTTTGGCGGGAGAGATGTCTCGGTCATGTCTGCATGATTCCCGAGCCCGTAGGGTCCACACACTTAAGGTTCAGTGACGCTTGAGTTGTTATGGGAAATATTATGTATTTACCGAATGTTGTTCGGAATCCCGGATGAGATCTCGGACGTCACGAGGAGTTCTGAAATGGTCCCGAGGTGAAGATTTATATATGGGAAGTCATCATACGGTCATCGGAAGTGTTCGAGGGTTTATCAGTATTGTACCGGGACCACCAAAGGGGTTCCGAGGGTCCATCGGGAGGGTCCACCTGCCCCGGAGGGCCCTATGGGCTGTATGTGGAAGGGAACCAGCCCCTAAGTGGGCTGGGCGCCATCACCCCCTAGGGCCCATGCGCCTAGGGTTGGGGGGAACCCTAAAGGGGGCGCCCCCTTGGCCTGGTGGGCAAGTCCCCTCCCCTTGGGCGCCGCCCCCCTCTAGATCTCATCTAGAGGGGACGGCCCCCTTCCCCCTTCGCCCTATAAATAGAGGGGTGGAGGGAGGGCAGCAGCACCACATCCAAGGCGCAGGCCTCCCCCTCTCCAACACCCCCTCCTCCTCCATTGAGCTTGGCAAAGCCCTGCCGGAGAACTGCAAGCTCTACCACTACGATGTTGTGCTGCCGGAGCTCTTCCCCAACTTCTCCTTCCCCCTTGCTGGATCAAGAAGGAGGAGACATCCCCGGGCTGTACGTGTGTTGAACACGGAGGCGCTGTTGTTCGGCGCTTAGATCAGAATCAACCACGATCTGAATCACTGCGAGTACGACTCCTTCATCCGCGTTCTTGTAACACTTCCGTGTCGTGATCTTCAAGGGTATGAAAATGCACTCCCCTCTCTCTCGTTGCTAGTCTCTCCATAGATTGATCTTGGTGATGCGTAGAAATTTTTTAATTTCTACAACGATCCCCAACACCATGATCTCGTAGTGAGACCACAAGAGTTGTTAATCTCTGGTAAAGCTCTCGAGGTTCTTCATCTTCATTCATTTCAAACTCATCAACTTCATCTTGCACCACTTCAAAATTTGAGCGTTGAATGCTTGCGCTTCCCTTGTAAATGGAGACAACATGTTGTGATGCTTCCTTGGCAATGGTGAACGGACGGAGATGCGCAATATCTTCAGGTGGAATTGCTTCTTGTAGAATGAAGAGCGGACTCGTTGAATTGATGATCCGCGGCTTCTCTAGGAGTGAAGTTGCTTGGGTCATGGGGGTAGAAATCTTGCTCAATAATTCTCCAAAGATTAGTAGAACTATGATTTAAATGGTGTTTGAAGCGATAGACCCATGAGGCAAAATCCTCATTTTTCACAAGCTTAGGAGGAGGACCAACATGATTCATATGCGTGGATGGAACCGGTCCTCCATAAGTGATTGGAGGTTCAACATGGGCAAAGATGCCTTTTCCACTTCTACCACTAGGCAAAGGAACTTGTTCACTAGTAGCTTCCCCCTTATTGGAGTTAGCATCTGTCACCTTGTTAGCGGTTTCAGCCACTTTCATCGGTGCGGTGGATAATATAAGGCCTTCTAAAAACTTGTTGAACATGCCTTCAACCTCGGTCGTCATGGAGGTTTTCAATGTGTCTAAAGCCGCATTGAACTCCTCACGACAGACCGAGGATCCCCCATCGGCCGTAGACGAGAACGTATTCACACTGGAGTGCTCCTCCCCATCATCTGTGGGTTCAACCATACTCTTCGGACGGCAAAGTCCTTAATAAAGAGACGAGGCTCTGATACCAATTGAAAGGATCAATACAGTTGACTAGAGGGGGGTGAATAGGCAACTAACAATTTTTAGTTTTTCTTTACCAAATTAAACTTTGCATCAAAGTAGGTTGTCTATGTATGCAACTAGGTGAGCATCCTATATGATGCAACAACAACAAGCACACAAGCAAGCAAGGGATACAACACAATATAAGCTTGCACAAGTAAAGGTAAGAGATAACCCAAGAGTGGAGCCGGTGGAGATGACGGTGTGTTACTGAAGTTCCTTCCCTTTGAGAGGAAGTACGTCTCCGTTGGAGCGGTGTGGAGGCACAATGCTCCCCAAGAAGCCACTAGGGCCACCGTATTCTCCTCACGCCCTCACACAATGCGAGATGTCGTGATTCCAGTATTGGTACCCTTGGAGGCGGCGACTGAACCTTTACAAACAAGGTTGGGGCAATCTCCACAACTTAATCGGAGGCTCCCAATGGTACCACGAAGCTTCACCACAATGGAATATGGCTTAGCGGTGACCTCAACCGTCTAGGGTGCTCAAACACCCAAGAGTAAAAAGATTCGCAAGGGATTAGTGAGGGGAATCAAATTTCTCTTGGTGGAAGTGTAGATCGGGGCCTTCTCAACCAATCCCTAGAAAATCAACAAGTTTGATTGGCTAGGGAGAGAGTTCGGGCGAAAATGGAGATTTGAGCAACAATGGAGCTTGGGGAGGGAAGAGGTAGTCTTCTTGGGGAAGAAGACCCCCTTTATATAGTGGGGGAAAAGATCCAACCATTACCAACTAGTTCAGCCCGCGACACGCGGTACTACCGCACAAGCCCGTCGTACTACCACAAGGAGTTGTGGTACTACCGCTTGACGGTGCGGTACTACCGCAAGGAGTTGCGGTACTACCGCTTGACGGTGCGGTACTACCACTGGAGCAGCAGTGACCAGACGAGGCCCTGTTGCGTATAACAACTAGCGGTAGAACGCCGGAGTGGTACTACCGCGCGCCCTTGCGGTACTACCGCAATGCAGGGTTCAACTGGGCTGGGAAGGCACGAACTATTAAAATTACATTCATTGCTACTTCCGCTAAGTTCCGGTTTGTGCGAAAATCCGGCACGATACTACTGCTCGCAAGGAGCGGTACTACCACATAGGACGAGGAAGTAAAAAATTACTTCTACACCTACTTCCGTGCGCGCCAGCGTTCTGGGCTAGAGGCCGCAGTACTACCGCTTGTAAGGAGCGGTACTACCGCACAACGCGGTACTACCACCTCTCTTAGCGGTACTACCGTGGACCGCTGCGGTACTACTGCTGCCTTGAGCAGTACTACCGCACGCCACAGAAGTTGTAGTACTTGGAGTCCTTCATTTTGCAGAGACACGGATAAATGGACGATGCTCCAATGAAGCAAAGGAAAGGTGATGCTGAACCTTATCTGCATTACTTCCTTTATCATTTCTTAATAAGGCACTCTTTCCCAATATTTTGTCAGCGTTATAAAGGAAGAAACAAGCAGACACATAACAGGTTTAGCATGTACTAGTATATGAAACTCATTTCGGCGAACCAGTTCATTAGTAAGGTGGACAAGATTAAACTACCAAGTCTTCTATTGCCAAGTAGTACATTATAAAAGCATCAAACAAACATGTATCTTTGTCCTATATGGTCACTGCATTGTCTTGCCAAATCAAAACAGAGACACGGTTCAAATCATATCAGTTCAAGAGAAAGCAGCAGTGAAACAATACAAAGCGTGGGAAACTACACGGCACAACAAGATTTCAGATGGGTACCACGGGTCTACATGTACAACAACACCATTTGCTCTGTTGTGATGCTAGTAGTGTGCATGATATGAGAAGTCAACTTTATACACAATTGAAATTGAAATCAACAGAGCTATTGATAAGAGCAAGCCTGTTAAAGAAACATGCGTGAACATACCTGCTATGCCATTGGAGTTTCGATTGGATCCTTCAATTTAAAAATAAGTTTGTATGAGTAAATACAGTGATACAAGAGCAAAGCAGTATGCACGATAGAAATGGAATCTTAAATGAGAACATTTGTTCTTCAGGTTTAAGCACTTGTTCTACATGAACATAGTATAGTAAGACGCAAGCATATAGTACTTAAAATAAAATGAGCTCATAGACCTTACCACATTCTTGGTTTGGGACCAGTAAAGCACAAGGCGTTCCCAAACATCGTCCAGTAAATGCGTCTCAGGAGAATGTAAGGGAATTTGAAGAGTTTCTTTGCCAGTGAAATCGTTTTCTTGAGTAATTACGATCGCCACCAACCATTCTTGAAGATAGCGAGAGGTAGCATAGGTTACCTCATCACGAGTTTCAAATCGGTCCTTCTCTATAGAGAAAAATGGGAAAATTTGTTGTATTATAACCATCATTTAGGTAGAATGTATGGGACAAAGCAAAGTAATTGCCATGAATAACATTACTTACACATAACTCTGGACAAACACACACTGCTGGAATTTTCCTTCATCTTGATATAATATTTCCATGATGGGAAGATCGCACATAGGATTTAACAACATCAAATGTGATAGATGCTAAACTATGAATGGCTGGTTGTGCTTCCTCCACGAGGAATAGGTGTACTAGCTGGTAGAGTTGGGGTTAAATCGTGGTAATCTTGGCGCTTTGGCCTTTGGAGCTGCCTTACTAACTGCTCTTGTTTGGGAGCTCTATGGTGGAGATGGTCTTTGTGTCAACAGAACTGGGTTACTATCTGCTGGGGTTGGGGTTAGATTGGGTGAAGCTAGTTCTCTATCCATCATGATGAGGGTAAAATCTGCGAGATGCAGGTTATGTGTGGTAGGGCTGGTTCTCGTGCATGTACAACCGGGTGCTATCTCCACCAAGATGTAGCACTTTTTATTTGAAGACCGTGTTTTTACTTAGCTGAATCTGCCATCACCGCTCCAATTCAAATGGCTGATAAACAGGAAACATAATTGAATGTACAGACATTGTATGAGAGACAGATGTCTATCTAAACTGGATAGCATAGCATAACATAATTCAAAGATATGATGACTAAGTAAACAGGATCGCATGACATAATTCACATACATGTTATCTAAGTAACCAGGATCGCATGATTTAATTCACATATGTGATTTATATTCTAAGCGGAGGGCATTTGCATATATGATGTCTGAACTAAGAGCATGGTGTTGAATATTGTGTATATGATGTCTAAACTATGCAATGCAAGACACCATATGCATGATATGAGTAGTAGAATCGTGCCAAGTTAGAGCATACACCTCGGTGGGGGAATAGGACTGGTCATATGTCTCTGAATCCATCTCTGAGGAGCTATCGGGACCTAGCAAGAGATGCTGCTTGACGGTAGCATGCTTTCTGAAGGCCTTGTTTTCACTCCAGATTTTTCCATCACCCACTCAAATGGTTGATTCACAGGAAGAGTAGTTTAATGTACAAACGTTGTCGAAAAATGGAAATTTAATGAAGAAAAGGATGGGCTAGATATCATTCAAATATATGATGCCTAGTTAAAAAGGATGGCATTGAATAATTCCCATATATGATATTGATACTAAATAGGTGGCATTACAGAACATGTCTAAACTAAGCAGATGACATAGATGATGTCGAAAGTATGCACTGCAAGGCAACATATGCATGATATGACTAACATCATCATGCCAAGTTAGAGCAAACACCTTGGGGGGTAAATAGGAGTGGTCAGCTGCGTCTGAATCCGCCTCAAAACAGATATCTTCCTCTGGATTACAATCTGGAGAGGGGGGAGGGTTTCCCATTGAACCTACCATGGAGCGATGTCTGCATGACATTTTATTGCCGTGAAAACTCTTCTGTTTTTATCTACATGTTCAACATGACTGTGTACAATATCTGACATGCATACAAAAAAATATAGTGAGATTATGTAAGGAGAGCATGCAGAAATCTAGAGTAATGGTAACAACCAGTGGATGGATCCAAAAATAATGATAGCAGGCTGATGATTGCTTGAATTTAATAAAAAAAAATAGATGATGATTGCTTTTCTATTTGTTTGCCACCCAAGATGAACAACATAGGCATACCCTAGGTGAACCAGATATTAGACAGAGATACTATTCATTCATGCCTCGATATGTGCCCCACAACTAATTTAGAACTCATGTTTGAACATCAATTTGGACATAGGCATACCCTAGGTGAACCAGATATTAGACAGAGATACTATTCATTGCTGCCTCGATATGTGCCCCACAACTAATTTAGAACTCATGTTTCAACATCAATTTGGACCTGACTTGGAGTCTAAGAGGTGAACAGGACAATAAAGTAGCGGTTAATATTAAGCAATGCACAAAATAAGCAGAAACAAAAGAGTGCGACCTCTCTTATGGACCCGTGTACTCCTCAGGTTCATCTGTTGAGTCGATGATGGTGATGCCGTTGCGGTGGGTGCCGGCGGCAGGGAAGGAGATCTGAGGTGGCGAAAGACGGTTAGGAGTCGTGATGTCTGGTTTGGTGGATGCTTCTGTCGATGGAGCAGCTCAGGAGGTGGACGACGTCGTGGCAGGAGCAGGACAAACCACACAAAGTTTTCTTCGACACCTACCTGTAACTGAAGTAATTCTATAAGGGCTCATTTGGCTTGCATGATTCTAAAAACGCAGGGATAGGAGGAAAAACACCGGAATAGGATAGGAATGCACATGGGAAATAGAGCATTTGTGAACACATGATTTCTGTCAACTTGGGTGTTTGGTTCACAGGAAAAGGAGGACCAGAGGAATGCAAAGAAACATGGCCAAAATAAAGTGAAACCATTTGAAAGCGTGTACAGTTAGAATGTTATTCTGCCACTAATGCACTTGGTCTTATTTTCATGCATACGATTTTGAAAAGTAGGTCCAGGTGGATGTTTTGCTCCATTCCTTTCAACAAAATGCATGAATAATTGAATAGTAGAGTGCCATAGGAAAATTTCCTATTGCTATGTTTTTCCGTTGAACCACAATAGCCCTAATGGATCGACATGAATGTAGAGTAATAAGTGATGCGACAAGTGTACAACCTCTTTGCCGTGGCTGTGTCGACCTCAGCATCATTGGGTTGGTCGCTGAAGAAGTTGAGGCAGAGGTGGTTGTCGGAGGTGTGGAGGAAGATCTGAGGAATCTGTAGACGGCGTCCAGGGCACTGCTCTGTTTTGATGGATCGTTCCGTCCTTGGAGCAGCTCCGGTGAGCCGTAAGACATCAAGGCTGAAGCAGCACAAGACAGACATCGTTAATCTCAAGTGGGATTCTAATAGGATCTCCAATAGATGATGTAAAATGCATTACCAAAAAGCGATAGATGTAAAATTTACATCACCAAAAAACCACCCGACTACAACAGATGAGGTAAAAACTGTTGACTCTGAACTTAACTATCAAAACTGAAATGTACTACGGAATTTGAATGTTACTGTCAAAACTGAACGCAATGGTAGCAGAGAGGCACTTCACATGGGATAGTTTAGGGAGGGCCTGCAGTTCATCTTCAACCTGCACCCCCCTGAGCCGCCAGCCACCACCGGCCGAACCCCACGCTGCCTCATCGCCTTGCCGCCCCGAAACAACTCCCCACCGCCGGTCCGCCGCCACCTCGCCGCCCCGAAACAACTCCCCACCGTCGGTCCGCCGCCGCCTCACCACCCCGAAACAACTCCCCACAGCCGGTCTACCGCCGCCTCGCCGCCCTGAAACAACTCTTCACCGTCGATCCGCCGCCGCCCTGACCAGCCCTCTACCCCCCCCCCCCCAGCGTGCCATGCTTTTTCTCCGGCGATCCCCATGCCACCGCCCCACCACCGTGCCCCCACCGCCGGCGAGCAGCACCCCACCCAAAATCCTAAGATAGAAAGTGGGGTACCTCTCTGGCGAGCCCCCTCCCCACTACGGGTGGTTCTTCCTTAACTCCGGCGAGACTCACCACCCCCTGAATATCGACTGACCCAAAAGTCGATTCAGTCGACTGAAGTGTAGCTAAATCGGAGCAGACCAGCAGCATGAGCGAGGGGGAGAGCAGCAGCGTGAGCGAGAGCCGGAGCAGCAGCAGCAGCGCGAGCAAGCGAGCGAGCGAGAGCCGGAGCAGCAGTAGTAGCTGGGCGAGCGAGCGAGAGCCAGAGCAGCAGTAGCAGCGCGAGCGATCGACCGACAACCGGAGCAGCAGCAGCTGATCCGGCTGGTATAACGCCCGCCGCCAAAGGGCCTCGCCTTTGGGGAGAGCATTTGTGGAGATGTCGCCCGTCGCGTGATATGTCTCCAACGTATCTATAATTTTTGATTGCTCCATGCTACTTTATCTACTGTTTTAGGCAATATTATGCTTTATTATCCACTTTTATATTATTTTGGGACTAACCTATTAACGGAGGCCCAGCCCAGATTCTTTGTTTTATGCCTATTTAGGTGTTTGAGGAAAAGGAATATCGGATGGAGTCAAAACGGAACGAAATCAACTGGAGAAGTTATTTTTGGAAGGAAACCAACCTGATGTACTTGGACTCCATGTCAGAAGATATGGGAGGTGCTCACGAGGGTGGGGGGCGCGCCCTCCCCCCCTGGGCGCGCCCCCTGCCTCGTGGGGCCCTCGTAGCTCCACCGACGTTCTCCTTTCACCCATATATACCTACGTACCCTAAAACTTCCGAACAGAAGATAGATCGGGAGTTCCGCGCGCAAGCCTCGAGGCATGAAAAACCAATCGGGACCCCTTTCCGTACCTGCCGGAGGGATCCATCTCCGTGGCCATCTTCATCATCCGGCGCTATCCATGACGAGGAGGAGTAGTTCACCCTCGGGGCTGAGGGTATGTACCAGTAGCTATGTGTTTGATCTCTCTCTCTTGTGTTCTCTCTCGTGTTCCATCTATGGCACGATCTTGATGTATCCCGAGCTTTGCTATTGTAGTTGGATCTTATGATGTTTATCTCCCTCTACTCTCTTGTGATGAATTGAGTTTCCCCTTTGGAGTTATCTTATCGGATTGAGTCTTTTATGAGAACACTTGATGTATGTTTTGGTGATCAACTTGCGGGTTTCGTGACATTGGGAACCTATGCATAGGGGTTGGCACACGTTTTCTTGATTCTCCGTAGGAACTTTGGGGCACTCTTTGAAGTACTTTTATGTTGGTTGGATGAATCTGAGATTGTGTGATGCATATCGTATAATCATGCCCACGGATACTTGAGGTGACAATGGAGTATCTAGGTGACATTAGGGTTTTGGTTGATTTGTATCTTAAGTTGTTATTCTAGTACGAACTCTTTTATAGATTGATCCGAAAGAATAACTTTGAGGTGGTTTCATACCCTACAATAATCTCTACGTTTGTTCTCCGCTATTAGTGGCTTCGGAGTGACTCTTTATTGCATGTTGAGGGCTTCTTATATGATCTATCTATGTTATTATTGTTGAGAGAACTTGCACTAGTGAAAGTATGAACCCTAGGCCTTGTTTCCTATCATTGCAATACCGTTTACGCTCACTTTTACCACTTGTTACCTTGCTGTTTTTATATTTTCAGATTACAAAAAAACTATATCTACCATCCATATTGCACTTGTATCACCATCTCTTCGCCGAACTAGTGCACCTATACAATTTGCTATTGTATTGGGTGTGTTGGGGACACAAGAGACTTTTTGTTATTTGGTTGCAGGGTTGTTTGAGAGAGACCATCTTCCTCCTATGCCTCTCGCGGATTGATAAACCTTAGGTCATCCACTTGAGGGAAATTTGCTACTGTCCTACAAACTTGTGCACTTGCAGGCCCAACAACGTCTACAAGAAGAAGGTTGTGTGGTAGACATCATGGCGTCGGCTTCGAGGTAGCCACTCCATGGGGGTGCAGGATGGAGCACCGTCGGTGCCGGGAGGTCGAGTTAAGGAGAGGGTGCGATACGATGAGTTTACTACCTCTTTGGTGGCACCAAGTAGGCCTCGGCTTCATCCGAGGAGTCGGTGAGGATGCTGCGGTTCCAGTGGAGCAGGTTAAGGCGGCGATGTGGGGATGGAGCAGCCGTTATAGACGAGGCAATCGTCGGAGAAGATCCTTGGAGGTGGAGGACGGGGCGGCTGAACAGGCGGGACGACGGGATGGACGATGGATCCTCATCCGGGGAGGCGGATGAGGGACGTCGAGATGTTGCGGTGGACAACGTCGTCGGGGAAGAGGCTCCGGCTAGGTAGCGGTGAGGTGGCTGACGGAAGAGGGTGGGGTTTTGCGGCTGGAGTGGAGAGGTTATGGCGGCTAGATTTCGAATGGCGAAAAGGAGGCGATGGGAGGGGGAACCATGACTTAGGGACGCGCTTGTCCAAAATGTAGGGTGTGTTACAAATGTACCCCCACCGATTTGAACTAGCGGCCTTTCGGCTCAGGGTTAGAAGGGGGATTTCACGTGTCGGGATTTGGCAGCTGCAGGGAGTTTTCGCGCGCGTTGTAATTTCGGGATAGCAAGTCGCGGGTTGTGAAGGCGCCAGTTTTGGGAGCAAGACATCAGAATTTTCGGGATATAACAAGGTGCAGGTTGAATTTTAGGCACAAGCCTAACGTGTAATATTGTACTTGTACGTACCAAATCAATTCACACTTCCCTCAATGAAAAAAAATGAAAAAAAAACTATTCACACCACACAAAGAGAGAGTCTTGTCCCGTTTTACTATACAAATGTTATTCAAAGCTACACAAAGAGAGAGTATGAATCCATGTTATGTCCAATTTTAAAATTTTTCGCTGGCTGTCTAATGCATGTAACCTACTCATACCAACATTTTAGTGCATTCCAAATGTTTATACTACCGCTGCAATTCGAACTGAATTTGAATTTGTTTCTCTATTTCAATAAGAATCTACAATCATGATTGTTGCCAACTTCAACCATCATTCATGTATTACCTTAACAACACACCACATGATTACTATAGAGATAGATATGAACTATGTGTACTATATGAACTCGAATTCAATCTTTTGAATACACTTGATGTTGATTCCAAATAATAGTACATTTGATGTACTAACTATATATTCATAATCTCAACCATGTTCCATACATTACCGTGTTTATCACACAAAGTATAGTGCCCGGCCCCCTACATTATGACAAGTATTTAGCCCTGAGCTGCAAAAGCCACACATTAGCCCAAATTATAATCAATGTTCTATATATTATATGTAGTACTAGCAAGATGCCCATGCGTTCCACAGAACATCAACATGATCAAGGGAGGCCTTATTTGCAAATATGGAGAGGGGTGTGGGTATTTTTTTCAAAATTGCCATAGTTTCCTTCCTATCCATCAGATATAAATCGGACGGCCTATATTGCAGGATGGCAGGCACACCTTCATCAACAACTCTGTTTTTTTATAAGAGTAGAGATAAAATATATTATATGTAGTATAACATGTTCATAACCACACCATGTGTATCACCATCATATATATTCACGCATGCATCGGTTTAAAACACTATGATAAATTCTTCAAATATCCGAATTCGCTTTTTGTAATGAATTATGATCTCTATTCGTCTTTTACACCGACACACTCCTCTTATCTTTGTAGCTAGCGCTAACTTTCTCTCATGCATGCACACGCCCGCATCCCTCTCACCCTCCCTCGGCATTCTCTAGCTCCATCGCGCAAATTTTTCTTTTCACTTTAGGTCGTTCACCCACGGTGTGTGTAGGCTCCCCAGCTCCTTCTTTACGACACACATCGATCGGTATGCCTCTCTAGCCAGGTGTGCCTACCACTAACACAAGCTTCCCCTCTCCTCTTCTCACCATCCATGCCTCACTCCCACCACTCTTTTCATTGATCTCGTACTCGCACACTCCTTCCCCCTCGATATATTATGCCTCTCGCACCACCTCTTAGATGGATCCCTCTCTCTCTCTCTATCCTTCTACCCTAGCCTTATTTGCTTCTAACACATACATACATGTATACCGATCGATCTCCCTACATATACCTAGGTTGACTTTAACTATTTCCCCCCACCCATCGATCGACGTACCTCACAAGTTATGTCTCTCCTTTATCTGACAGAGGACGATTGATCTTCCTATGTAGTTATGTCTACTTACCACATCCATATCGTCCCCCCTCATCATTCGTGCATGCCTCCTGACCCGTCTCTCACACGCACGCGCACAGACATGCAGCCATCCCCTCTCTTATTGATATTACAGGCGTGCCCTCCGTTAGAAGCAACTCCACTACCACCCCCTCCAACACTAGCTCTGTCTCTCTCCCAACCTTATTCCTCTCCTACACATATGCATGGATGTCGATCGATCTCCCTTAATACATAAGGTAGGCCTCTCTCCTCCTCAACACATATACCAGCCATTGTACCTCTATAGTTAATAAGGCCTCCCCCCACCACACACCGATAGTCGAGCGCTGTAGGTAGGTATCCATGCCACAGAGACAAACTGCATGTGTCCTCTCATGTTCCAGTAGGACATCCACCCTATATCTTTGACGTGGGCACACACAAATTCGATGGCACTCTTTATCGATCGCGCGTGCACACACACATCATCCCTCTCTTAGATTCTATGGATACCTCAAGCCGATGATACCTCCACTCTCTTCTCGTGATCGCCCCCTCTCTATATATGATATATCCAGGACTCTATTTTCACACACATTGCATATGTTACATGTTTTTATTGACACCCAAAAAAAACACTCATGAACCCACACACTATATCTCTCTACGTTTGTATCTTTCTCACACAACCCCACGTAGGTGGTGTACGTACACAAAGAGAATAGGTGCACGTACTCACGCTTCATGACCAGCCACACCCACGCGGGTACACGGTGGAGCTCATTTCTGTATGAAATGGCAGCCCACGTGCTAATTTGAACGCGTGTAGCGGTTGTCTACCTACGGAGGTCGTGTACCACGCGTGCACGAAACAAAGTTCAACTTGATGCCTTGGCGTGTTATTTTTAAATAAAGTTATATCGCTCAATGGCACGTACACAGAATATAAAATGATTTTTATGGAGAAAAAGGTAGTCCGCTCCACAAGGGTTTGTCTCTCTTTAGAGTATCTCACACAAGGCGGCGGTGGCCTCTCTCTCTCTCTCACCGTTGTTCACTGATCCGGCCGCATCCCGTCCGCCGGCGGAAAGGGAGGATGTGCATCGTTTCTCCGTTCGACGGCATCGAGGCAGCATGTCTCGATCTGCGGTACCCGCCTTTCTCTCTGACCAAACTCCGGCGCAATAGGGCGTACGCCACCTGCTCGCTGCCGCAGTATGGGCAGATCCCGCCCGCTGCCGCTCACCTAGTTACATCTCGACGACCCCCAGGTATCCCCTATGGCCTTGCTCCACTGCCCGTCTTCCCACGTCGCTACATGTGGAAAATCTTGCATGTGGATCTAACATAGTTCTTTGCCCAAAACGTAGCTCGTCCGACGTACTTTCCATATTGCAATCTCGTCCTCACACGGTTTAGAACAAACACAACCGGGTTGTTATCTTCCCTTAGGACATGGAATATGCTTCTTTTTTGTCGTTGCATGTATCATCAACTCTTTTTGGCCAGTAATTGTTTCCTTTCTACCTCTTTTTTGCAAACAGGGCTATCCATTTCACCTCGTTCCTATTGCGACCTTTTGGTGAACTACACAAATCACTTTTTTCTTAAGAGTGTTTTGTGCAGTTGTACTAAAATGTCACACGGGCAATGTCTACATTTCAGTGCGACTGCACAAAGGGGGATTGGTTTTGCTCTATCCTCCTCATCCAACTCCAAGCCTAATCTTCTCCAACTATTTGCTTAATCTTCTCCAACTAGTTAGTCTTAAGAGAGACTGCAAAGGTGACTGGCTTCTATTTGTGTGTTTATTGTTTCATCAGCAATCCTCTATTATCGTAATCACACATAATATCTTTGGAACAGGGACGGTCAGCTCTATTTTAGTGGAACTGCACAAAATGATCGGAATGTTGCATGCTCCAGACAGCTACTTTTTTTTCCAACACGCCTTGTTGATTTAGATAGAGCTGGGGGGACGTTCCTGCCAATGAAAGCATGGATCAATTTTAACTTAACACCTTCTCACAACTTTGTCTTCAGTTGTGATGTAAATATTAGCTCTAATCTGCTAATCATTGAGATGCATTAGCAAGGAAGTTAGTTTTTTATTGTTTTCGAAAGAGCTTCGATGGCAAGACACACGAAACAAAAGTTGAAAGCTCAAAGCATTGTACAATTTCATGTTGCCGGAAAATTATTTGTATAGTACATCAATTATATAAACAAATGCTGGAATGTTGATAGCATTGCCAGTAGCCTCTTCAGCATCTGGGTCAAATTATACTTCCTCCGTTCCTAAATATTTGTCTTTTTACAAATTTCAAATGGACACATTATAGAGTGTAGATTCACTCAGTTTGCTCCATATGTAGTCACTCATTGAAATCTCAAGAAATACAAATACTCCGTAGTATATTTAAGAACGGAGGGAGTAGTGCACAACCACATGGGAGACTCAGCCAGGTTGTTGCGCCGTACTAATAGTCAGTAGTAATGAGTAGTCAAATCATAGGCCCCACCTTTCCCACTATAAGTTGCTCGGAAGAAGCAACCATCAATATGCTCTAAAGTCTCTCTGGTGGTGGAAATGCATCAGCATGAAGCGCGCCCTGTAAACTGTGACGGAGGGAGGAGTAGTATGAGGCCCTGTTTGGATCACCGTTTCTCTTTTGAATACACTTGTAAAAAATAAACACATGCGCCCATCGTTTCAATTCCGGCTGGAATTTGCACAGCGGCCAGTAACTTACAGGTGTAAGTTATACGCCTCCGTATTGAAATACAACCATTCCAAGCATCGCCTGAAGGTGCAAAACCAAATACGCGTATGGCCAGTCGGTCAATACACTTCCTCTTGGCATATCACTGACATGTGGGACTAGAGTGTGAGCAAACCGATCTCAATTGGCGGCAAAATGGCCAACCCACCATTTCTTGAGTGAGACGAGGAGCGAAAACACACACACGGGCTCGCACGGAGGCCAAGATATATTCGAGCATGGTTGATCGATATCATCATTACATGTTCGATGTTCTTTAACACTACCATTGGGTTGCCGTTTTCTGCTATTCTCCCGAATAAATGTGTACTTTATCAGAGATTAAAATAAAATAAGAGTACAGACGCTCCACCATGCGGTTCTAGTAGTAGTACTACTCGTACAACTATAAACCTTGCGCTTGGCTCTTCGCCTCTTCGTGAAGTCGAACAATGATGGTACTCTGCATGTTGGGTACTATAGTGTATGACTGTGGCAATCTGACACCGAATGAACTACTGCATGTCCACCGCCTGCGCGAGGGTAGGTTGCATTAGTCAAAAGGCGTAAGCGAGCTTCACCTTGTCCTGCAAGCTTCTCCTCGTTCTGCGAGTTGACGGGACACACCAAAAAGCAGTGCTAGTCCATACTCCCTCCTTTTCGGTTAATATGGCTTAATCTTTTTTGCGGGTAAATGAGAGAGCTTTATTCATATATAAGCATTCTTTGGATGATCAGCCAAGAGACTGGTCACTAGGAAGCGAGGTACCCCGCAAAAAAAGAAGAAGGAAGCGAGGTGTTTCATCAAGCCAGCTCTCGGCCACATTCAAAGTGCAGCAAGCACGGTTCGCACAAAGATGCGCCGCAAGGTTTGCTGACCTGTTTACATGCTGAATAACAAAAAAAGAGGAAATATTACCGAGCGCTCCTATTTGTAAAAGGATCTGAGCCAAAATTAAGCGAGAATTATGGTGAGTGTTCCATGCAATCAACTTCCATTATCACATGCGAGAACCCTCGAAGAGAACCAAATGTGTTGAAGATTGCTTTATCACATTTTTAAAATATAATAAGAGTGCAGACGCTCCTCCATCCGGTTCCTAGTATAGTATAGTAGATACCTCTGTAGTAGTAGTACTAGTACTAGTAAACTTTGCGCTTGGCTGTTCGCCTCTTTGGTAAGTCGAACAATAATACTAGTACTAGTATAGTGTATGCTTCTGGCAATCTGACACCGAATTAACTGTTGCACGTCCACCGCCTGAGCGAGGGAGAGCTTGCATTAGTTAAAAGTTTCTTCTTGTCCTGTGAGCCGCTGCGTGCAAGCTTCTCCCGTCCTACAAGCTTCTCCTTGTTCGGCAACTTGACGGGACACAGCAAAGTAATGCTAGTCCATACTGCCTCCTTTCCGATTAATATGGCTTAATTTCAAATGAGATAAATACACTGTCTGTCACTATATATTTGTAAAAATACGGTCAGTGGACTTCATAATATGCTCATTCGCTCAATATATGCATTTTTCGGTGTTTATCGGTCACTAGCTCACCTGGCTGAGTATGTGTGTGCATGCGTGTAGGTTGAGCACTTGAGCATGACCGTGTGTGTTCCGTCGTGTGCTCGGACATGCATGCATTAGAGGCGTCGCCGCGCGTTTTGCGTCCATGTGTACATGTATTGTTGCATGCATGCGAGGTTGTAGTCCCTTACATTCACATGTTCATAAGTCAATGCTTTGTCAAAGCGTTGCATGCAAGGTTTAATCATTCGTTGTTCACGCATGCATTCCCGATATTATCGTTGGTAAAGACAATTTCTTGAGGAAAACAGCCCATGAATTGAGTACAAAGGGACCAATACACCAGGGCGGAGCGAGTACCGGTAGTGAACGGAAGGAGGAGTAGGTACTAGTAATGCAGTACTATGTAACAACGTGCAGTAACAAAATTCCTCTATGCGCATCCTATCTACTCATGTGTCATGCAAGAAAATAGAGATAAGTACAAGTGAGACTCAGGAACGGTCATACACGTAGGGGGAGTACGTGTAGTGTCACTAAGGAGCAGTCAAATCACACAGTAAGTTAGCTGGAAGAAGCAACCATCATTTCACTCTTCAATGACACGTACGCAATATAAAATGGTTGATATGGAGAGAAAAAGAAATCCACTATATATACACAAGAAGGAGCCTAAGCTACAAGCCTGCTTGCTTGGGTTTCTCTCTTCACAAGCATAGAACGATGGTGGACACACCACTGGTCACATATCTGGCCTGATCCCACCGCTGGGGGAAGGGAACAATGTTCTGCGTAGACGCGGTCGACATCGGCGAGGGAGAAAACCCACAGTCGGTGCGTCCCAATCGGGGGTCCCCGCGGTATGGGCTAATGCCACGTCCCAACCGCCCTTCTAGCTACAGCCCGACGTCCCATGTAGTACATCTTCCTTTTGGAGCCAGCTTGCTCCACTGCCGCAGCTCCCCACGCAGCTCCATCTCCATGTCGATCTTTCTCTACTTCTACCGGCTTCTATTTGTGATGAGTTTATGTCTCATGAACTAGTGCATGTACTATTATTCTAATCACACTTCTTCAATATCTTTGCCATCAGGGATGCTCAACTCGATTTTAGTGGAACTGCACAAAAGCAATGTATGATCCGAGGGTGCCAACCGTTTTTCCTTCGACAGGTTCTACCTAGCCAGGAAATTAAATCCTGTTTAGGGTTTAGGGTTTAAGTCGTAGTGACCCCATCAGTAGTTTTTCTTTTGTACACGCTCTCACAACTTTTGTCTTTAGTTGTGGAGTAAATATTGGCTATGATCTGTGAATCATTGAGATGCATCAGCATGTGTGTTAGTTTTCCTTTGTATTTAATGGAATGTTGTAACGGGGCAACCTTGGAGTAGGAATAAAAATAGAGTGGAAAGTTTCCGTTTTTCCGGAGAAAAAAATGGAAACGGAGATAAACCAACGTTTCGTTTCGTTGGATTGCACCATCGAGCAAAACCAACGTTTAAATCACGTCAGTCGCGTTCATGTCTCACCCTCCTCCACAGCTCGACCGCACACGGTCGCTCGACATGCCACTCACCGCAAACCGAGTATACGATAACTTTCTTGCCTGCTTGTCGATGGATCGCGCCATGGACACTAGCACTACTGGAAGAGATTGACGAGTTGGGGGAGGACAGCTAGTTGTAGCACGGATTCCCAAGAACTTTTTACATGGATGTTGTGACCGGCTATTGCGACCTTTGAACGCGGAGCAGTCGCGTGCACCGGGAAGTGGCGCGGCGACGCTCTCGACCAGATGCACGCTTCAATGCGGCGCCCGGTGAGAGTTTGCGTCCACTCGGCGGGCATGAATGCGGCATTGACCGCTTGGCGGGAAACGCGCCGCGGGGTGATGAAGAGGGTCGAGTTAGTCAGGAGCGGGCGTGGCAGCGGTTCGGACGCCTGCAAACAAGAGATGTTGTACGTTAATATTGCTGCGTATATAATTAATAACGTAAATAATGTGCCAGTTGGACAAATATGATTGGAGATGGAGATGGAGATGGAATTTTACGTAAACACGGATATGCATCTCTATGCCTTTTTTTGCGGGAACAAACTTGTATTACTCACGTAGCCAGGCTACACTCGGAGTTACAAAGTTCGACAATGCCATCAGGGCCTGAACCTAGCCAAACAACGATACGGCCACTAGTCCTATCATAATGAGCTAAAGTATGACTAACAATGTTGTTGTTTCATTGAACATGAGCAATACAAGTATTTCGGAGTGCCATGAGCGATCTAATCTCACGCACCAAAAAACCAAACCGAGATCTATCAAGACGTTCATTCCTAATCCTCACCATATTTGTAGCTTCAAGGCAGTCGGTCTCGATATTGATATTTGGAGCTTAGACTCCCCATGTACTTTATTATATTAATATAATTTACCATAGAAATACAGTGTGTGGGTCAAAAAAAAGATTACTCCACTGCAATGTGAGCGACAAACCCTCTTTGATGGCCAACAATTCTGCTTCCAGTGCGTTCGCGCAATAACACAAGCTTCTACATTAAGAGAAAATTATAGCACCCCCATGATCCCTTAGTATCACGCCAGTACCAGCAGTTCCGTTCTCTGGCAAGAAGGAACCATCTGTATTCAGTTTTACCCAGCCATCCTCAGATGCATGTCTATGTCTATGTGTGTGTGTCCGCGACGACTCTCGCGACCTGGAAGCGGGGGCGTGTTTTTGGTCGAGTTTTCTTTCTTGGTACGTTAAAAATGGGTTAATTTGATAAATGCCACTCCAAATCTGGTGATTCCAAGAAATGCCACTGCAATTTCCAAACTTTGGAAAATGCCATTTCATGCCATTTTCAGTGGCATTTTTCGAAGTCTGGACTAGCATTTTTTAAAGTTTGCAAAAATTGTAGTGGCATTTTTCAAAGTTTGGAAATTGCAGTGACATTTTTGTGAACCGCCATAATTGGAGTGGCATTTATCTAATCCAGTTTTCATTTCTTTTTTCCGGGAACGCGCGTATTCTATTTAAAACCACTGCTATGAAGAGATTTTTTACTCCATTGTATATAGCCTCTTGTTTGATAGGGATTCTCGCATCTCGCGCTCTCACCCTCTCCATACCAAAACAAGATGACAGTGTCCACTCTATCTCTCTCCTCGCCGGTGGTCATAGATCCGGCCGAATCCCGTCCGCTGCGGGAGGTGAGGAGGTGCAGCATTGACGTTGTCGCCATCGGCGATGGAGGAAGCCGATGCGCACCGTCCTCTTGGAGCCGGCACTGGCGCGGACGAAGGTCCTCCACGCTCTTGTTCGCTGATGTCGCGTGGGCAAATCCCGCCCGCCCGCCTAAGCAACATCTGGCCCACCTGATGTATAACTTCTTGTACTGGTCCAGCTCCCCAGGTCACTGCATGCGGGTTTTCTTCTATGTGACTACTCCCCAGCTCCCCATGTATAGTAGCTAGGGTTCGTCGGCTGGTCCAACATCACCTACTATTATAGAGGAAATGCCACTCGAAAAGTTGTCCTGATTTATGCCTCGGTGGAGGTATACATGTTGTTGCGACAAAAAGTACATGGTGGTTGTGCGGTCATTGTCCATATGCTCCTATTGCTGCTGCTAATCTAATACTATCACTGGTTAAATGAAGAAGTGCTTTTTTTCTAGGGTATCATGGTTTAGTTCCCATCAAGATAATCATGATGCTTCTGTTTGTTGGTGTACTTTTCATTAATTCTTAATGACAATTGAGATGTCGTTGTTAATCTTGTACCACTGCCAAAACAAAGTAATAACACTATATCCCTTTTTTATATTTTGGCAAACAGCGATGCGTATCTCCATACCCGGGCATGTCTTCCTCAATTTTAGTGGAACTGCACAAAATTGAATGGCCATTGTTGTTCCGCCTCACTGTCCTCTGCCACATGGTTCTTCCTTCCTCGAGCTTGATTAATGAGAAGAAACAGAACACAATGAGGATTTGTCGAACTTCATAGGTTCCTCACCCAAACTTGATGCCAAATGGATGATGCATCACCATGATGACCTATCGATGCTCATGGTTGCGCCTCATGGTTGCGTCGGCTGGTGAATCTGATCGATTTTCCATGAAAAACAAGCTGTCTTCCATCAGTGCTTTTTGCTTGTTACCCACAAAGATGATATCATTCATCAATTCACCATGGTTGTGTTGGAGACGCAGTCGTCTTTCACGTTGGTGCAATTTTATCACACAATTGGCTATGAACCAAATGTTTCCTCAAAGAAGGATCGATGTTGGTACTACGAGCATAAGTTTTGTATTGATTTATAAGCCTTCTCACAACTTTGTCTTCAGCTCCCCTGTAATTTTATTTGTCCAGCTATTAACTTTGATTAAAAAAATGGTGTGGACTAAAAACCCGGATGGACATATTAGCCCTCCATTTTTATTTATTCTGCATATTAGATTTGACTGAAGTCAAACTTTGTAAAGTTTGACCAAGTTTAGGCTGGACACAACAAACCATAATTATTGAGAGAGGGCAAACTGTACGTACTCTCAAACCTTTCTGATAATTGAAATTAAAATTGTTTATTAGTACACACTCTCACACGTTTCCGATAATTTGGCGCATGTGTGGTTGTTCACTTAAGGGAGGGAGTGTACCGCATGTGAAGGACAGGAAGTGCGACTAGGGCGTGTGGATCGTTAGTTAATCGGAAGTAGTAGTTTTCTTCACTGGTACGTTAAATAAAGAGTTTCATTTCGTACTTACACAATTTAAAATGATTGTTATGGAGAGAATAAGAAAACCACTCCGCAATATATTAGTAGTATACACGAGTACTATATGGACACAGCTTCACTGACTTAGTGCACCTGCCTTTGGGTGTATGACAGTGGGCCCAAAATGTGGCTGGCCCACATCATACAGCCAAAGGCAATCTGATAAACACCAGAGCTCGATCGGTAATGTCTGAGATATATGTAGTACACTATATAAGTTGGAGCCTCAATGCTTGTTCGCTGGGGTTTGCACTCTCCACACTCTCGCCGCACTACATATATATACACGCTGGAGGCTCAGCGTTCCTTTGCTAGGGTTTGCTATATTCACAGTCTCTCACCCTCTTCACCAGATCTAAACAAGACTGTGTTGTGGCCTCTGTCTCTCTCACCCCCCTCACAGCTGGGGAAGGAGGCGTCCGGATCTCGTCGCACCGGGAAGGGGAGGAGGTGCAACGTTCACTCTATCGCCTCCGGCGAGGGAGGAAATCCACTGCTAGCTGCGCTTTTCTCTTTCACCCAGCGCCTGTGTGGGAGGGCCACCGACCCCTTCTTCCTCCCTGCCGTACATAGTGTGGGTAGATCCGGCCTCCCACCGCATGCCTTGCCACATCCCGACGACCCTAAGGTATAAGTTTCTTCGAAACCGTCATTGCTCTAGCTGCATGCGGATCTTTTTCGATTCTCTAGTCGAATCTAGGTCTTGGTTCAAAGAGGAAAGAAGGGTGCGGTGGGGTGGAGCATGAATCTAGGACGTGATTCAATGAGGAAAGGAGGGAGGGAAAGTAGTATAGACTAGCTATCCAGCCGCTTTGTTGGTCGAAAAGGGGAAAAGGGGATAACCCAGTACACACATCTGTAAGGAACCGATCTCTTTGTTGAAAAGGGAAAGAAACTGGGGGTTCAAGTAGTTTGTGCAGGAATAGATTTGCTGCCCTCACATAGGAAAAAGTTTCAAAGAGAACAAATATGGGACCAACGCAGATATGTTGCTTGGCTACATACTCTGCATCACCCATTTATACGTGTGGACGCACATGGGTCTGGCATGACCCATGTCCCATGTCATGTCCCATACAACTATTTTGCTGTTGTTAATCTAAGAATGCTGCTGGAAAACTGAAGCAATGCCACTGTTAAAAGTAAATTACATTCTTAACAAATGTTGTTTTAAGAGAATGTCTCTGTTAATATGAATCAATGAAACCGTTTTAGAAATGCTAATGTCCTACTTTGTTTTCCATCAAGATTAGATTCATATTTTTGTCACCGTTTGTTTCATCCTCCTTTATTGGCCAGTAATTGTTTCCTTTTTTGCCTCTGTTAAAACAGGGATATCTATTCAACTTGTTGCCTAGCAAACTTAAACGTCACACTGGCGACTTTGCTTGATTTCAGTGCAACTGCACAAAACGAGATTGGATATCCTATTCGTGTTGGAAGATTCGTAGGTGATCTTGTGTGCGTCATGATAGGTTGGTACTTGCCTTCATCCACATGATCGTTTAGTGTGTTTTGAGATGTTGTGCTACTTGTATTGGTACTATTTTAAATAAATGTTGAATTGAAGCTATTGTATTGCTCTCTTTTCCCATTAAGTAGTGAACAAAAATGGTACCAACCCAGACATGATGCTTGTTGCTTTGTTACAACAAACTCTGCATCACCCCCTTTATAAGTAGATGGAAGCACATGGCGTTGTTGCACCCACTCTCCCCTGAAATTGTTTATGCTTTTTATTAATCTAATGCTGATGGTAAAATTAAGCAATACCACTCTCAGAATTAACTATTGAACCGTTTTAAGAGAATTTATCTGTTAATATGAATCAATGCAACTGCTTTAGAAATGCTACTGTCTTATACTTTGTTTTCCATCAAGATAAGGTAGATGCTTCTTTTTGTGGCCGCATGTTTCATCCTCCTTTATTGGCACTAATTGTTTCATTTTTTGCCTTTGTTAAATCAGCGATATCTATTCAACTTGTTGCTATAGCAAACTTCAATGTCACACCGGCGACTTTGCTTGATTTCAGTGCAACTGCACAAAATGAGATTGGATTTCCTATTCGTGTTTGCAGATTCGTACGTGATCTTGTGTGTGTCATGACAGGTTGGTACTTGCCTTCATCCACATGATTGTGCAGTGTGTTTTGAGATGATGTGCTACTTGTATTGGTACTGTTTTAAACAAATGTTGAATTGAAGCTATTGTATTGTTGTCTTTTCCCATTAAGTAGTGAACAAAAATGGGACCAACCCAGGCATGATGCTTGTTGTTTTGTTACAACAAACTCTGCATCACCCCCTTTATAAGTAGATGGAAGAACATGTTATTGTTGCTCCCACTCTCCCTTGGAACTGTTCATGCTTTTTGTTAATCTAATGCCGCTGGTAAAATTAAGCAATGCCACTCTCAGAATTAACTATTGAATCTTAGTTCAAAACTACAACACTTGTTAAGGATTGGCAGGATTACCATTTTTGTGGCCGCATGTTTCATCCTTCTTTATTGGCCAGTAATTGATTCCTTTTTTGCCTCTGTTAAAACAGGGATATCTATTCAACTTGTTGCTATTGCGACATTTTTCTTCGCTTAATTTTGGTGGAACTGCACAAAAGGAGACCGGATTTCCATATATGTGTTGAGATCTATTTTAGGTCTTCCTTATGAGTTGTTTCAAATCTTGGTCTTGAAAGGTCAGTACCGACTTTCCTCATAATTAACTACCGAATCATAGTTCAAAACTGCAACACTTGTTAGGGATCGGCGGGAGTAGAATTTCTGTTAGGGATCGGCCGGAGTACATGTTTAAGAAATGTATTGTTCAGATAGTGTCTCTGTTATTATATATTAGTTACAGTGTTTTACAAATGGTACTATCCTGCTTTGTAGTTCTTTCTACATGTTTAACCAAGGTATTGTTAAGATAATGTCTATGTTAAAATGAATCAATTGCATTGTTTTAGGAATGGTACTTTTCTGCTTTGTCGTTCTTTATACATGTTGAAACAAGGCATTGTTAAGATAATGTCTCAGTTAATATGAATGAATCACACTGATTGAGAATTGGTACTCTCCTGCTTTGTTTCCCATTAAGATAAGGTAGATCAGTAGATGTTTTTCTTCTGGGAGTACAAGTCATCAACCGTTATTTCTCAGTAATTGTTTCCCTTATACCTATTGTTGCTTACAGGGATATCAAAATTAAAGCTCGGTTTTATTCCGACTTTGATTTTAGTTGAACTACACAAAAGGAGCCCATGTGTCTAAGGCAAACTACTGCATTAGTAGGTCCAGTTGGTCTTACCACTTTGCAGAAAGAAGCAGTCACTGTTTGCGCTACATTACATAAGGAATGATCGAGAAGCTTTACAGAGTATTAGTAGACACTGGTGACATGACTAGTCTGCAGAGAGCATAGGAAACTCTACAACACGGAGTGCACTGGGCAATAAGTGCCCAAACAAGTACAAGAAGCCAGGACAGGACTCCAAATCTGTCAATGTCATTCTAAGAAACAATGATGGGGCATCTGGGTGTGGTAATCTGTTTACCCTACTTTCAGTTTGTTAGTCCACCGATTGGTGGGTTGACATTGGGGCCAATATTCATGTGTGTGCTGCTGTGACTTTGTTTTCTTGCAGCATATAAATACGATATCCACAGGGATGCTCAGCTTGATTTTAGTGGAATTGCACAAAATGTCTAGATGGTTTGTGTCCTCCATAATACTTCATCATGCACAATACATCGAATGGTTCTCTAATCATTCGTCGTCACCTTGAGCCACCGGACTATATGTTTGAATGGTGCTGCCAGTAAATATTAAGAAGGGTAAGAAGAAAGACAAAAAGAGAGATGGCTGCTTTACTTGTGGTTCGAAGGAACACTAGGTAAACAAGTGCCCAAACAAGTACCAAGAAGCTAGGACAAGACTCCAAGTCTGTCAATGTCACTCTAAGCAACAACGATGGGGCATCTGGGTATGGTAATCTGTTTACTGTACTTTCAGTTTGTTAGTCCACCGATTGGTGGGTTGACACTGGGGCCAATATTCTTGTGTGTGCTGATGTGTCTTTGTTTTCTGGCAGCATATAAATACGAAATCCATAGGGATGCTCAGCTTGATTTTAGTGGAACTGCACAAAATGTTCAGATGGTTCGTGTCCTCCATAATACTTGATCATGCACAATACATCGAATGGTTCTCTAATCATTCGTCGTCACCTTGAGCCACCGGACTATTAGATGACAAACTGATGACAAACCCTACATGTTCCACAATCATAGGCATTACATATTTTGAATGGGAAAAGCTTGTCAAAGTTTAATCATTGATGTTAGCAAGAAGACATTAGTTTAATATATTAAAATTGGAAAAGCTTGTCAATTTTTGCTCATTGATGTTAGCCAGAAGACATGCATTTAAATTTTTGAGTGGGACGCCCTTTGCTGTGAGCAACGTCAATCGTTTTTCCCTATTCTGTCTTCAATTCAGAAGTAAATATTTACTCTGCTGAGATGCATAATCACATGAATGTTGACTTATGTAAGGTATTTTAAGAGTTTGTTCTGAATGTTTTCTATGTAATGCCAGGCCTTATGAGTTTGATTGCAAAGTTGAGCTTGGAATGCTGTGGCATGCGTCATGACGAGCTGTTCACCGTGCCTCCTGGGAATAATGCTTCATATTGTTTTGTATGTTGGTCTAATGCCCGTGATTTGCATGTTAAGAAGATCATCCTCTTCTGTTGTTTCTGTACTTAAGAAGTTCATTGTCTTATGTTTCATTCATAGCCTATACGACAACTCTGGTAGGTTAGAGGTGAAACCATATGATCTTCTGACAAACTCATCATCCTAGGCCATGATTGGATCATCGTTTTCCAACCAAAACCGATTGTAAGACTGACGCTTGTAAATAAAAGCAGATGGTCTCGGGCGAAGCACTTGGTTGGTTGATTTCGACTAGTAAAATATACACTGGTCTCTCAAATTACACGCGTAACCCGCTGGTTTTACTTACAGACCTCGGGCCCTCAGTTTCATTACGCCTGTATTTTACGCGTTGTTTCTGATGACGAGTAAATTACACTTGTATCTTAATACAGGTGTGAAATAAACCAGAGCTCCCAAGCGCGGCCTTGCCGTTTCATGTTGTCTCAGTCTCTCAAAGGTGCTCATAGGTGTCTGATGATCCTGGCTTCCTGAATGAGCAGCGGACGCTGTATCCGACCATCCGTAGGACCCGCGAGGCCCTCTCCATCGTCCTTCGAGTTGTTGCGCTCGCCGTGGCGCCGAGCATTGTCAACATGGTCGGCGAGCATGAGGATTCAGGAGATGACTTTATTTTGACTGGATGACAGTAGGGACCAACTAGGGCCATAGCCGTACGTACGCAAGTGCCTCTTTTTTTTGCTTCCTCCTGGTTTCCTGACATCACGGTCCCACACCATTGTCAACCTATGTAGTCAATAAACAAAAGAGAATTGCACAAGGAACGGCCGACAACTGGGACCAAGCAGCTCGAGTAGTATTTGTGTTTTTGAGATGTGAGCACTGCAGAGTTTTGTTGAGCGATGTTTTTGTTGTTGTTCAGAGGAGAGCAGGGTATTAACTGGGAGGGTTGTGGCCTGTCTAGCCCAGGCCAGATATCCAGCACAGATATTAATTTTTTTCAAGCTGAAAATGGCTAGCCCGGCTATACTTTTTTTTAGGAATACCCAGGCAAGGTCAACTTGTTATTCTCCGCCCCGCTGGGCAGCAAATCTTTTCTAGGAGGGATGCATTAGGCTTAACAGGAAAATGGGCTTTAATAAATATTAAATGGGATGTAATTATAAAAACTGGGCAGTAACTACAAAAAATGCACCAAACACGTAATTAGTTTATAAAATATTATTTTTGGATTTTGAAATTTTTAATTTCGTTCATTGTTGCGCGCGCAATGTTTTGTTAGATTTTTATGCAATACAAATTTATATTGAAATTGTATTTAATCTGACTAGAAATTTCAGGATAAAAATATTTTGTATCCCATCAAAATGTGGGAATTTTTTTTGAATTCTGTTTTGAACTGTTGGTTGAAATTATTAATCGTTGTCCTTGCTAGAAAATGGGTTGTACTTTTAACAAACTATAAAATGGGCTGTAGTAAATTCCATTAGGATTCAAAAATGGGATGTACATTCTTACAAATCACAAATGGGATATAAGTTCTCTGCCAGACACTTGTGGGCCTACTAAGTTGACGCATCCCCTAAAAAAAGTAAGTTGACGCGTATGCAAGGCTTTGTCAACTTATAGTCAACACACGGTTCTAGCAGCAGTGGCCGTTGGATGTCCATCCAACGGATGTCGTGCTTCTTCTTCAGTCTCGGATATTCTAGCTTCAGCCGCCCAAAAAATGATTCCTCCCCCTGACATCTGGGGCACATTGTTTTGGAGGCTGACCTGTGGGCCTACTAAGTTGACGCGTACCAAGGGCTTTGTCAACTTAGTCATTATAAACGATTCTAGCTACAGTGACTGTACGATGTCCATCCAACGACCATCATGCTTCTTCAACTTCTGGTCTTCTTGCTCCAGCCGCCCAAAGCAGCACCGGTTGTGCCGCCTGCTCCTGCCTCCTACTACTCCCACCACTGGCGAGGCCATCCCTCTACTCACCCACACCCCCTGTTATTCTGCGGCGACGGCAGCCTCACACCGCAGCCGAACCAGTGAACCCTCGTACTCCTCTCCGTGTGGGCATCCACTGCCGCGTCTTCCTCGGCTTCACGTCGTCCCCTTCCTAGGCCTCGCCGTCGTCCACCGCCCCGGTGCTCTCAGCGCGGCGTGGTCAACATGGTCAATGAACGACATCCATCGGACGTGGACTGTACGTGGAGAGGCTGACAGCTGAGTCCACGGCCGCACACAAGGAAATGCCTCCTTATTACACGCAAAATAATGATTCCTCCACCTGACATCTGGGACCAACTGAAAGGGCCTCTGTATTTTGCAAAAAAAAAAGTTCACGCCGCTGACAGCTCGGAGCCACCAGCTATATCTTCGCACGCAAGGAAGTGCTTCCTTATTATGCACAAAAAAATGAATACCCCCTGCTAGCTGGGACCCGCCATATGGGAGGCTAACTTGTGGGCCTAATAAGATGATGGCGACGGAGGGCTTTGTCAACTTAGTAAATATGAACGATTCTAGCTCCAGTGACCATACGATGTCCATCCAACGGCCGTAGTGCTTCTTCAACCTCTGGTCTTCTTGCTTCAGCCGCCCAAACAAGCGTCGGCCGTGCCGCCTGCTCCTGCCTCCCGTGTCTGGCTGTGCTGCCACCGCTGGCCATGCCATCCCTCTATACTCACTCACACCTCCTATTATTCTCCGGCGATGGTAGCCTCACACCGCAGCTGAAGCAGTCAACCCACATACTCCCCTCCGCGTGGACATCCACTGCTGCGTCTTCCCCTGCTCTGTGTCGTCCCCTTCCTAGGCCTCGCCGTCGTCCACCGCCCTGGTGCTCTCAGTGTGGCATGGTCAATGTGGTCAACTAACGACTTCCATCGGAAGAGTACTCTACATGGAGAGGCTTACAGCTGGGTCCACGGCCGCAGCAAGGAAATGCCTCCTTATTACGCACAAATAATGATTCCTCCACCTGACAGCAGGGACCCACCGGACGGGCCACCGTATTTTGTGAAAAAAAAACGCTTCCCCCTTGACTGCTGGGACCCAGCAGCTACATCTTCACACGCAAGGAAGTGCGTCCATATTACGGGCAAAAAAAAGGTTCGCCTCCATGACTTCTGGGACCCACCAGCTACATCTTCGCACGCAAGGAAGTGCCTGACAGTCAGGACCCACCCGGTCGAAGCGTACGTAGCATTGTCATTCTGGTCGTGAACGTGTATGTACATACTGGTCGATTGGTCTGTCTGCAGGCTGCAGCAATGAACCATGGCCGTGTAAGGAAGGGCACGTGTCATAGTAGAGGCGCGCACGTAGCATGTACATGTACGTACCGCGGCTAGGGTGCAAGAAAGTAAATACGGCCATGTACATACATACCGGCGGGGTCTCGAACGCCTACTCGTGCATACGTACGGCTAGGGCTCGTGTATATGGCTAGGTCGGAATAGAGAAACTACGTCGTCGTCGTGTTCATGGGGAGCCAGCCGGCTGGGTCAGAATAGGGAAACTGCGTTGTCGTCGTGTTCATGGGGAGCCAACCAACTGGGTCAGAACGAAATGCGCCGTCGTGTTCACCGAGAGCCAACCGCTTGGGCGGAACATCACGATGGAAGCGAGGCTGGCGTCTGCGAAACGGAGAAGCGACCTTGTGTTCGACCGACCACGTTGAAAGCAGGATCCTGTTCATCGGGAGGGGTGGCGTCTTGCAAAGCGGTCGAAACGAGGTCCTGTTTATCGGGAGGGTGTGGCATACCGCAAAAGCAGAGAAGCGGACTTGTGTTGGGCGCCACGGTCAAAGCAGGGGTCCTGTTCATCCGGAGGGGTGTGGCGTACCGCAAAACGGGACTCCACGAGATACTGTTCATCTCCACTGTCGGCCTCCTCCAGCCTCCATGGGCTACTGTTCATCCACCGTTGACCTCCTCCAGCCTCCACCGGCTACTTTTCAACCAGCCCTCTCCACGGGGTCCTGTTCAACCACCCCTCCATGGGCTACTGTTCATCCAGCCCTCCACCGGCTACTGTTCAACCAGCCCTCCACGGGGTCCTGTTCATCCCACCCTCTACGGGGTCCTGTTCATCTAGCCCTCCACGGGGTCTTCTTCATCCACCGGCTCGTTCGATCGGGGTACTGTTCATCCAGCAGCAACAGCCTCTACTACCACGGGGTCCTGTTCATCCAACCCCCCACCGGGAACTGTTCATCCAAACCCCCCAACAACGCTCACTGTTCATCCAGAGGCAGTATCGATCGGCTTCAGTTAGCAGCGGTAGCGAAGGAATCACTCAACTTCAGTTAGCAGCAAGGGATCGATCGATCGCAAGGGTCCAGTGTAACGCGTAGCCTGCAGTGCAATCACTCGGGTTCAGTTAGAGCCCAACGCCTCGCTCGGGTTTAGTTAGAGCCCAACGCCTCGCACCCACGTGCGTACGTGTACGAGAGAAACGCGCATCGCTCGGCCCCTGATCACCCACCGTAACCTAGAACTCCTCGATATTTTCCGCGCCCTTGCTTCTACCATGGTTTTTCCATCATGGCCGGCCCAAAGAATGTCATGCAGCCGCATCTCCGGCCTGCCCAGGACGAAAAGCCCATTTTCTGTCATGATTTTTTTGTCATAGAAGTAGGACCCCACCACATCTATGATGATACCGGGTTTTGTCACAATTATTGTCATAGAAGTGTCATAAGTATGATAGGAAATTTTTTCATTCGGCCCAAAATGTCACGGATGTGTCTTTTTTTTTGTAGTGTCTGCTGCTTCCGCGGCGCGGCCAGACCAGTCTATTGCATCGATGGTGCGGCAGGACCTCTGTGCTACTTCGGTGGTGCGGTGGGACCTCTGTGCTGCTACGGCCGCGCGGCGGGACATGTCGGTTGCATTCACGGTGAGGCGGGACATCTCTCGTGCGTCCACTTACATGCTCACCTCTCCCTGGTAGTAATCTCTCGACCCAGAACTCACGCTGGCCATGGCAGACACAATGGAATGACGAAGAATGACTTGTTTTTTTTTGTGGATCAGGAGTTGAGGAGGAATGTGCAGTCATCTTGGAGTAGTAGTATTTATAACCGAGTACTAATACGCTCCTAAGTGGCAAACCATTTAGGTTTTGATCGGTGTGAACAGGTTTGCAATTAAATATAGCATGGTAGTAATTTGGAATGTGACGGGACGCAGGCTCAGAATTTATTGACGGTTCTATAATTTCTAAGTGCGGCACTATTCCCAAACGGATTTACGTGGGCACGCTTTCTCGGCCGCGTACGAGGCGTTTGCACCATAGAGTGCACCGCAATAGGCGATGTCAGCACACGTCTTGTTCCAACAACTGTGCTCGCTCGTTATTACCATCATGCATGCTTCTTTTAATTAGAATGTGTGCCCGTCCAGCGCACACATGTTGATCTATCTAATTGTTCTGTTTGTTGTGGCTAATCGCAGATAGTTCATCCGTGTGAAGTGTATGCCGTCAATCACAGACACGTTGATCTGGCTGACCGTTTCTATTGTGTTTCCTAATCGCAAACAGTTCATCCGTCTGAAGTGTATGCCCTCAATCGCACACACCTTCATCTGGCTGCCCGTTTCTATTGTTCCGCCTCATCACAAACAGTAAATCTGACTGAATTATATGCCGTATATTAAACATGCTTTCATTTGGCTGCCCGTTTCTGTTCTTCTTCCTCATCGCAAACAGTTCATTGAACTGAACCGTATGCCCCGCATCACACACGCAACTAAAATCTGAACCATATTTGATGTATCCGCCATCGCAAACGTTTTGCATCTTTTTTGTCGGTTTTATACATCACCTTTTGCGATTAATGCATCGCACACAGTTTTGTCGAAGGGTCTCTGATTGTAGTGTCGCGTTAGCAGCATCCTACAGTAGTGGGAGGAGGAGGGATGTATGAGGATCTACCTCACTGGCGGTGGCGCGCAGGCGATGATAGCGGGTGGTGGCGCGCGGGCGACGACGGTGACCAGAGAGCACGTTGCGCGAGAGAGATGGAGTGAGAGTGAGTGTGGTGAGGGAGAGGAAACCGACTGGCTGGGGTAGAGGATAAGGTGGGCTTATAAACTTTGGTCCCAGTAGCGCGGGAGAAGCTACGGGCGCTAGTACTAATTTGGGCCCACCACTTGCCCCCATGCAGATTTAGTAGCAGCGCGGACCGTCGACTAGGCGGTATAGCTAACATATTGGTTGTAGCATGGTTTGGGAAACTGCACTCTTACTAAGGATAGACCCGGGGGTGGCCTTGTGGCCCACTTAGCAGCAGCACCAGGGTCGTGGGCCCATGCTATTCTAAGTCTTACCTGTAGCCTGCACTCTTATCCCTCGCTGCTGATAGTTAGCAGTAGCGCCTACTAGTAAGCCACGCTACTGATAAGCCTCCATGTATAAGGTTTTCCCTAGTAGTGCTTGGGGGAACCCGTCTATATTTTGTTGATTTTGGTATTGCATATTTTCTTGCTCTATATTTGTGCAAATCCCGCATTGTCATCAATCCACCAAAAAGGTGGAGATTGTTAGGGCATATTTCTCCCGTAGTGGTTTTGGTGATTGATGACAATGCATTTGTGGACTAATCGTGTGCATTGAGCCTTTCAGATAATCTATCATATGGCACAAGACGATTCGTGCCCCCTGAAGGAAATATGCCCTAGAGGCAATAATAAAGTTGTTATTTATATTTCCTTATATCATGATAAATGTTTATTATTCATGCTAGAAATTGTATTAACTGGAAATTTAATACATGTGTGAATACATAGACAAACAGAGTGTCCCTAGTATGCCTCTATTTGACTAGCTCGTTAATCAAAGATGGTTAAGTTTCCTAACCATAGACATGTGTTGTCATTTGATGAACGGAATCACATCATTAGAGAATGATGTGATGGACAAGCCCCATCTGTTAGATTAGCATAATGATCATTTAGTTTTATTGCTATTACTTTCTTCATGACTTATACATATTCCTCTGACTATGAGATTATGCAACTCCCGAATACCAGAGGAACACTTTGTGTGCTATCAAACATCACAACATAACTGGGTGATTATAAATATGCTCTACGGGTGTTTCTGAAGGTGTTTGTTGAGTTGGCATAGATCGAGATTAGGATTTGTCACTCCGTGTATCGGAGAGGTATCTCTGGGCCCTCTCGGTAATGCACATCACTATAAGCCTTGCAAGCAATGTAACTAATGAGTTAGTTTTGGGATGATGCATTATGGAAAGAGTAAAGAGACTTTCCGGTAACGAGATTGAACTAGGTATGAGGATACCGATGATCGAAACTCGGGCACGTAACATACCGATGACAAAGAGAATAACGTATGATGTTATGCGGTTTGACCAATAAAGATCTTCGTAGAATATGTAGGAGACAATATGAGAATCCAGGTTCTGCTATTGGTTATTGACCGGAGATGTGTCTCGGTCATGTCTACATAGTTCTCGAACCCGTAGGGTCCGCACGCTTAACGTTCGATGACGATTTGTATTATGAGTTATGTGTTTTGGTGTCTGAAGTTTGTTCGGAGTCCCAAATGAGATCACGGACATGAAGAGGAGTCTTGAAATGGTCGAGAGGATTGATATATTGGAAGGTTACATACGGACACCGGAATGGTTCCGAAGAAGATCGGGGATTTTTCGGAGTACCGGGAGGTTACCGGAACCCTCCGGAAAGTTATTGGGCCTATTGGGCCATAGCGGAGGAGAGGAGGCAGGCCACGGAGGTGGCACGCCCCCCCCCCCTCCTTGCCCCAATCCTAATTGGACAAGGGGAGGGGCGCGGCCCCCCTCTTTCCTTCTCCCTCTCTCTCCCTTCCCCTTTCCCTTTCCGTTGGAAGGAAGGAGGGGGGCCGAATCCTACTTGGACTAGGATTCCAAGTAGGACTCCCCCTTGGTGCGCCCTCCTTGGCCGCCGGCCTCCTCCTCCCCCTCCTTTATATACGTGGCTAGGGGGCACCCCAAAGCACATCAATTGTTTCTTAGCCGTGTGCGGTGCCTCCCTCCATAGTTTACCACCTTGGTCATATTGTCGTAGTGCTTAGGCGAAGCCCTACGCGGATCTCATCACCAACACCATCGCCACGCTATCATGCTGATGGAACTCTCCCTCGACCCTCTACTGGATCAAGAGCTCGAGGGACGTCATCGTGTTGAACGTGTGCTGAACACGGAGGTGCCGTACGTTCAGTACTTGGATCAGTTGGATCGTGAAGACGTTCGACTACATCAACCGCGTTAACTAAGCGCTCCCGCTTTCGGTCTACGAAGGTACGTGGAAACACTCTCCCCTCTCGTTGCTATGCATCTCCTAGATAGATCTTGCGTGATCGTAGGATTTTTTATGAATTACTACGTTCCCCAACAGCGGAATCTGAGCCAGGTCTATGCGTAGATGATATACGCACGAGTAGAACACAATGAGTTGTGGGCGATAATAGTCATACTACTTACCACCAATGTCTTACTTTGATTCGACGGTATTGTTGGATGAAGCGGCCCGGACCGACATTACATGACCGCGTTCATGAGACTGGTTCTACCGATGTGCTTCGCACACTGTGGCTAGTGGGTGTCTGTTTCTCCAACTTTAGTTGAATTGAGTTTGACTACGGCCGGTCCTTGTTGAAGGTTAAAACAACACACTTGACGAAAAATCATTGTGGTTTTGATGCGTAGGTAAGAACGATTCTTGCTAGAAGCCCGTAGCAGCCATGTAAAACCTACAACAACAAAGTAGAGGACGTCTAACTTGTTTTTGTAGGGCATGTTGTGATGTGATATTGTCAAGACGTGATGAGATATAAATTGTTGTATGAGATGATCATGTTTTGTAACAGTTGTCGGCAACTTGCAGGAGCCTTATGGTTGTCGCTTTATTGTATGAAATGCAATCACCATGTAATTGCTTTACTTTATCACTAAGCGGTAGCAATAGTCGAGAAGCAATAGTTGGCGGGACGACAACGATACTATGGTGGAGATCAAGGTGTCAAGCCGATGACGATGGAGATCATGATGGAGCTTTGCATATGGAGATCAAAGGCACAAGATGATGATGGCCATATCATATCACATATTTTGATTGCATGTGATGTTTATCTTTTATGCATCTTATTTTGCTTAGTACGGCGGTATCATTATAAGATGATCCCTCACTAAATTTCAAGGTATAAGTGTTCTCCCTGAGTATGCACCGTTGCTATAGTTCGTCGTGCCGAGACACCACGTGATGATCAGGTGTGATAAGCTCTACGTTCACATACGACGGGTGCCAGTTTTGCACGTGCAGAATACTCGGGTTAAACTTGACGAGCCTAGCATATGTAGATATGGCCTCGGAACACTAAGACCGAAAGGTCGAATGTGAATCATATAGTAGATATGATCAACATAGAGATGTTCACCATTGAAAACTACTCCATCTCATGTGATGATCAGACATGGTTTAGTTGATATGGATCACGTGATGACTAGAGGGATGTCTATCTAAGTGTGAGTTCTTAAGTAATATAATTAATTGAACTTTAATTTATCATGAACTTAGTACCTGATAGTTTTTGCATGTCTATGTTGTTGTAGATCAATGGCCCGTGCTACCATTCCTTTGAATTTTAACGCGTTCCTAGATAAAGCTAAGTGGAAAGATGATGCTAGCAACTACACGACTGGGTCCGTAACTTGAGGATTAACCTCATTGCGGCATAGAATAATTATGTCCTTGAAGCACCGCTAGGTGTGCCACCCCCCAGCAACTGCAAACATTGTGAATGCCTGGCAGTTGCGTGTTGATGACTACTTGATAGTTTAGTGTGCCATGCTTTACGGCTTAGAATCGGGACTTCAAAGACATTTTGAACGTCATGGAGCATATGAGATGTTCCAGGAGTTGGAGTTAATATTTCAGGTAAATGCCTGAATTGAGAGATATGAAGTCTCCAATAAGTTCTATAGCTGCAAGATGGAGTAGAATAGTTCTGTCAGTGAACATATACTCAGAATGTCTAGGTACCACAACCACTTGACTCAACTGGGAGTTAATCTTCTTGATGATAGTGACATTGACAGAGTTCTTCAATCACTGCCTCCAAGCTATAAAAGCTTCATGATGAACTATAATATGCAAGGGATGGATAAGACAATTCCCGAGCTCTTCGTGATGCTAAAGGCTGCGGAGGTAGAAATAAAAAAGGAGCATCAAGTGTTGATGGTTAACAAGACCACTAATTTTAAGAAAAAGGGTAAAGGGAAGAAGGGGAACTTCAAGAAGAACGGCAAGCAAGTTGCTGCTCAAGTGAAGAAGCCCAAGTCTAGACCTAAGCCTGAAACTGAGTGCTTCTACTTCAAAGGGACTGGTCACTGGAAGCAAAACTGCCACAAGTATTTGGCGGATAAGAAGGATGGCAAAGTGAAAGGTATATTTGATATACATGTTGTTGATGTGTACCTTACTAATGCTCGTAGTAGCGCCTTGGTATTTGATACTGGTTATCTTGCTCATATTTGCAACTTGAAATAGGCGCTGCAGTTTAAACCAAGATTGGCTAAGGACGAGGTGACGATGCGCGTGGGAAATTGTTCCAAAGTCGATGTGATCGCCGCCGGCACGCTACCTCTACATCTACCTTCGTGATTAGTTTTAGACTTGAATAATTGTTATTTGGTGCCAGCGTTGAGCATGAACATTATATCTAGATCTTGTTTGATACGAGACAATTATTCATTTAAATCAGAGAATAAAGGTTGTTCTATTTATATGAGTAATATCTTTTATGGTCATGCACCCTTGATGATTGATCTATTTTTGTTGAATCTCGATTGTAGTGATACACATATTCATAATATTGAAGCCAAAAGATGCAAGATTAATAATGATAGTGCAACTTATTTGTGGCACTGCCGTTTAGGTCATATTGGTATAAAGCGCATGAAGAAACTCAATGCTGGTGGGCTTTTGGAATCACTTGATGCTTGTGAACCATGCCTCATGGGCAAGATGACTAAGACTCCGTTCTTCGGATCAATGGAGCGAGCGACTGACTTGTTGGAAATAATACATACTGATGTATGCGGTCCTATGAGTGTTGAGGCTCGTGGCGGGTGAGGGAGTCCTGGATTAAGGGGTCCTCAGGCGTCTGACCTGTTAGCCATGGTCCGGACTGACGGACTGTGAAGATACGAAGACCGAAGACTGCACCCGTGTCCGGATGGGACTCTCCTTGGTATGGAAGGCAAGCTTGGCGACCGAATATATAGATTCCTTTCTTTGTAACCGACCTTGTGTAACCCTAGATCCTCCCAAAGTGTCCATATAAACCGGAGGACTTAGTCCGGGGAGGATATACTCATTACCATAGTCATACATGCTAGGCTTTTAGGGTTTAGCCATCTCGATCTCGTGGTAGATCAACTCTTGTAATACTCATATTCATCAAGATCAATCAAGCAGAAAGTAGGGTATTACCTCCATAGAGAGGGCCCGAACCTGGGTAAACATTGTGTCCCCTGTCTCCTGTTACCATCGACCTTAGACGCACAGTTCGGGACCCCCTACCCGAGATCCGCCGGTTTTGACACCGACATTGGTGCTTTCATTGAGAGTTCGCTGTGTCGTCCCCAAAAGTTTTGATGGCCCCTCCAATCGTCGACAATGACGCTGTCCAAGGAGAAACCTTCCTCCCCGGACAGATCTTCGTGTTCAGCGGCTTTGTGCTGTGGGCCAACTCGTTTGGCCACCTGGAGCAGATCGATAGCTACGCCCCTGGCCATCAGGTCAGATTTGGGAGCTTGAATTATGTTGTGGACATGCGTGGAGATTTGACCTTTGCCGGATTCGAGACCGCGGCGACCACTCCTGGTCATGTTGAGGAACATGACCTGAATCTGTCGTCAAACCGCACCCCGGAGATAGCTCTTGTGACCACTCTGGCCTTAGATCCAGAGCACACTGCAGCATCAACCCCACCTCGGAGGCCACAGATTCCCCGGCGTTGGAGCCGCACATGGACTTAACCTCACACAATATTTGTGTCACCGGGATTCCGGAGTCATCTCTGGTTACAAGTTCCGAACCATGTGAGCCCGCGGACGCCGAACTTGATCGTTCATCGATATTCGAATTCAGCGCCGCAGACATCTTCCAGCACTCGCCTTTGGGCGATGTGCTAAACTCATTAAAGATCCTGTCCTTGGCGGGGGACTCGCAGCCGAACTATGTTTGGTTCGAACTAGGGGCTGACCATCGAGAATTTTTCTTCCCACCCGCCACCCACTTCATAGCCACTGTCGAGGACTTAACAAACACGCTTGATTACAACTCTGAAGACATCGACGGTATGGACGACGATGCCGATGAGGAGCAAGACCAGAATCCGCCATATACTGGATGCTGGACGGCCACTTCCTCATACGATGTGTACATGGTGGATACACCCAAAACAACCAACGACGATGACAAAGAAAACCCAGTCAAGAATAAACCTCCTGAGACACAGCAAAAACGCCAGTGTCCTCGGTGCCGCTCTAAATCACGTCATTCAAAAGACAGGAATGCTGGCACCGATGAAAATAATACTCTGGATGATGCCGAAAACAATGAAGACCTTGCTGAGGTAACATCCGAACAAGAGGAGCAAGAAAACGGGCAAGCTAGCCCCGATGAACAGGCCAGGCCCAACGACTCAGAGGACGGTAGTTACCGTCCGCTCTCCGAGGATGAGGAAAGCCTCGGCAACAAAGATTTCATCATGCCAGAGGAACCTCTCGAGCAGTAGCGCTTCAAGCGCCAGCTAATAGCCACTGCAAGGAGCCTGAAAAAGAAACAGCAGCAGCTTCAAGCTGACCAAGACCTGCTCGTCGACAGATGGACTGATGTCCTAGCAGCCGAAGAATACAGCCTTAGATGCCCAGCCAAGAGTTACCCAAAGCGAAGGCTGCTACCCCAGTTCGATGAAGAGGCGCTGGAGCTCATACCTCCCTCGCGTAATGCGGTAGATCGACCACCACGCGGTCGGGACAGTGCGGCGGACCGCCCACCACATGGTTGGGATAGAGCAGCAACTCAGGCCGAACAGCAGCCTGCCCCACCACCTCGTAAAAATAGAGACGAAACAACTCGGGGTCATACATACGACCTCCGGCAGACCCTGGATAGTAGAGCAAGACATACCCGATCGATTTATGGATCGTGACGACCTCCCTCGACACGTGATGATGGCTACCTATTCGGGCGTGACAAACCTAGTCACACCCGAGCCGATAACCGCAGAAGAACTCCATCATAGCTACGGCGCAGTGCGGCCAGATATAGAGGCGCCGCACACCCTCTTTGCTTCACTGATGAAGTAATGGACCATGAATTCCCCGAAGGGTTCAAACCCGTCAATATTGAATCATCCGACAAAACAACCAATCCCGCGGTATGGATGGACGATTTTATTCTCCACATTCACATGGCCCGCGGAGATGACCTCCATGCTATCAAATACCTCCCACTAAAGCTCAAAGGGTCAGCCTGGCACTGGTTAAACAGCCTGCCTGAAAATTGCATCGGCAGCTGGGAGGACTTGGAAGAAGCTTTTCTTGACAACTTCCAAGGTACATACGTCCGGCCACCAGACGCCGATGACTTAAGTCACATAGTAAAACAGTCCGGAGAGTCAGCCAGGAAATTATGGACTAGATTCCTAACAAAAAAGAACGAGATCGTTGACTGTCCGGATGCTGAAGCCCTAGCGGCCTTAAACATAGCATCCGTGACGAATGGCTCGCCCGCCATCTCGGCCAAAAAAAGCCCAAATCTATGGCAGCCCTCACGGCACTCATGACCCGCTGTTGCGCGGGTAAGGATAGTTGGCTGGCTCGTAGCAAAAACACAGCCAGTGAGGCGGGCCCCTCCGAGGTCAAAAACAGCAACGACAAGCACTGGTTAACGCCGGATTCAGCGGCTCCAAGTCCGGTCAGTGGAAAAAGTCGTATAAAAGGAACAGTCAGGGACCATCCAGCTTGGACCGCATACTCAATCGTCCGTGCCAGATACATGGCACCCCAGACAAACCAGCCAATCATACCAACAGGGGTTGTTGGGTTTTCAAACAGGCCGGCAAGTTAAACACCGAGAACAAGGAAAAGGGATCGCAAAGTGAGGACAATGACGAAGAACCCCAGCAACCGAACTCAGGGGGGCAGAAGAAGTTCCCCCCTCAAGTCAAAATGGTGAACATCATATATGCTACACACATCCCCAAAAGGGAGCACAAGCGCGCACTAAGGGACGTTTATGCGATAGAGCCAGTCGCCCCAAAATTCAACCCATGGTCATCGTGCCCGATCACTTTTGATCATCGGGATCATCCGACCAGTATCTGGCATGGCGGATCAGCCGCACTAATCCTGGACCCAATTATTGATGGATTCCACCTAACGCGAGTCCTCATGGACTGAGACGCCGCCGATTCAATCATACACTAATCATACACGCAAACGTGTACGATCAAGATCAGGGACTCGCGGGAAGATATCACAACACAAATCTAAAATAAAAAAAATCATACAAGCATCATAATACAAGCCAGGGGCCTCGAGGGCTCGAATACAAGTGCTCGATCATAGACGAGTCAGCGGAAGCAACAATATCTGAGTCCAGACATAAGTTAAACAAGTTGCCATAAGATGGCTAGCACAAACTGGGATACAGATTGAAAGAGGCGCAGGCCTCCTGCCTGTGATCCTCCAAAACTACTCCTGGTCGTCGTCAGCGGGCTGCACGTAGTAGTAGGCACCTCCAGCGTAGTAGTAGTCGTCGCTGAGGTGGTGTCTGGCTCCTGGGCTCCATTGTCTGGTCGCAGCAATCGGGTAAAGAAAGGGGGAAAAGGGGAAACAAGGCAACCGTAAGTACTCATCCAAAGTACTCGCAAGCAAGGAGCTACACTACATATGCATGGGTATATGTGTAAAGGGCCATATCAGTGGACTGAACTGCAGAATGCCAGAATAAGAGGGGGATAACTAATCCCGTCGAAGACTACGCTTCTGGCAGCCTCCGTCTTGCAGCATGTAGAAGAGAGTAGATTGAAGTCCTCCAAGTAGCATCGCATAGCATAATCCTACCCGGCGATCCCCTCCTCGTCGCCCTGTTAGAGAGTGATCACCAGGTTGTATCTGGCACTTGGAAGGGTGTGTATTATTAAGTATCCGGTTCTAGTTGTCATAAGGTCAAGGTACAACTCCAAGTCGTCTTGTTACTGAAGATCACGGCTATTCGAATAGATTAACTTCCCTGCAGGGGTGCACCACATAACCCAACACGCTTGATTCCATTTGGCGGGACACACTTTTCTGGGTCATGCCCGGCCGCGGAAGATCAACACGTCGCAGCCCCACCTAGGCCAACAGAGAGGTCAGCACGCCGGTCTAAACCTAAGCGCACAGGGGTCTGGGCCCATCACCCTTAGCACACCTGCACGTTGCTTACGCGGCCGGAAGCAGACCTAGCAACCTCCATTACAAAGGAAGTCACGTTATTCGGTCCAATCGGGTGCGCGTCGCTCAGTCGCTGACGTCACGAAGGCTTCGGCTGATACCACAACGCCGAGTGCCCATATCTTTCCCACGTAGTTGGTTAGTGCGCATAGACCAAATGGCCAGACTCAGATCAAATACCAAGATCTCGTTAAGCGTGTTAATGATGTAGCCGCGACACCGACCAGGGCCAGCCCACCTCTCACCTGTAGTCTCAACTCGCCCCGACGCCCGCCACAAAGATCCACACAGAGGGTCGTTGGGACAAAGGTCCTTTCAGCCCCCAATCCGTGAATAACTCGCGGGTGCTCCACGAGCCGACCCGACTTTAGTCACCACATTTATCATGTATAAATTATATAGTATATACCCGTGATCACCTCCCAAGTGATCACAGCCCGATAGTATAGCACAGCAGACGGACAAGAATGTAGGGCCACTGATGGAAAACTAGCATCCTATACTAAACAGGTAGGATTGCGTAAAGGTATCAACGGTAGTAGCAAGGACAAGCTATGCATCGGGATAGGAATAACGAAAGCGGAACATGCTACACTACTCTAATGCAAGCAAGATAGAGAAGAATAGGCGATATCCGGTGATCAAGGGGGGGCTTGCCTGGTTGCTCTGGCAGAGAGAGGGTCGTCAACACCGTAGTCATCTTGGGTAGCAAGGCCGGTCTCAAAGGTTCAGCGGAAGAAAAGGGGGAAGAAACAATGAATACAATGCAAACAGATGCATAACGGTGCATGACAAAGCAATGTGTGATGCTAGGCGTGCCCTAACACGGTATGAGGTGATACCGGTGAAGGGGGGAAACATCCGGGAAAGTATTCCCTGGTGTTTCGCGTTTTCGAACAGATGAACCGAAGGGGAAAAGTTGCGAGTTCGATAGGTTAGGGATGCGGGGCGGACAAATGGGCTGCGTATCCGGATTCGTCTCATTGTTCTGAGCAACTTTCATGTAGAAAGTATTTTCATCTGAGCTACGGTTTATTTTATATTAATTTTAAAAGATTTAAATCATTTTTAGGATTTACTTAACTATTTAATTCTAACATTATCCAGAATAGTGTATGCTGACATCATCATAACGTCAGTAGTCAACAGGACGTTGACTGGGTCAAACTGACGTGAGGGTCCCGCATGTCATTGATTGATTAATTAACTAACAGTTAATTAAGTTAATTAGTGATTAGATTAATCTAATTATAATTAATTAAGTTAATTAATTCTTTAATTAACTAATTAATTAATAATTTTTATTATTGTTATTATTATATATATTTTTCAATTCCTTTTTTTAAACATTCAGGCGTGGGGCCCCTGTCATTGGCACGAGGGGCCATAGCGGCGTGGAGTTCACGGGCGTCGGGCGCCAGTGTGCGGGCGCACCCGTGCAGAGCACTCGCCCGTAGGGCGGACGAGGCAGGGGGCACGCCGCAGCCGGCCAGCCAGGCCACGGCGGCGGCGGAGGCGAGGTGGCGCCGGTGCGGCCATTGGCCTTGGAGCGGCGCGGTGGCGCGCCACGGAGGAGGAGATGGCGGGGCGAGGCGCGCCGGCACGGGCCATGGGGCACCGGCCGAGCAGGCGCGGTGGGAGGCCGGAGTGGCGAGTGGCGCGGTGGGCGGCCCGGCCAAGGGGATGTGGGCGCAACGGCGGCACGTGACCGGAGTGGCCATGGGCGGCAGTGGCAGACGCAGTAGTGGACGGCTGCGGGCGTGTGCAGAGGAGGCGGAGGCCGAGCGGGATGGACCCGAGCGACGACCAGCGAGGGTGGCTGCGGCGAGGTTGGCCGCGAGGTGCGGTGACCAGGGGGCCGCAGGGGTTGGGCGTGGCGGACACGGGACAGAGGGAGAGACCGGGGAGGGCGAGGCCATGGCCGAGGTGGCCGGAGCAGGGGAGACATCGGGAGCCGGAGGGCGGGGCGGTGGTCACGGGGCGCGGCCCGGACGCGTCATAGGAGGGAGAGGAGGTCGGGGGTGCGGTGAGAGCGGTCGCGGGCGCGACCAGGGACGAGCCCGGGCGCGGCCAACGGCGCGGCCAGCGGGCACGAGGGCCACGGTGAGCGCGGGGGGCGAGGGAGAGGGTAGGAGAGAGGGGAGGCCCGGGGCCTCACCGGGGTTCGCAGGGTCAAGGCAGCGGTGCTCGAGGTGGGGGGACGGGGACGACGTGCGTAGGGGGAGGCAGGCCGGCGGGGTGGAGGAAGCAGTCCGGCGAGGGGGGGGGGTGTTGGGGAACGTTGCAGAAAATTAAAAATTTTCCTACGGTTTCACCAAGATCAATCTATGAGTTCATCTAGCAACGAGTCATGGGAAAGTGATTGCATCTACATACCACTTGTACATCGCGTGCGGAAGCGTTCAATGGAACAGGGATGATGGAGTCGTACTCGCCGTGATCCAAATCAGCGATGACCGAGTGCCGAACGGACGGCACCTCCGCGTTCAACACACGTACGGAGCGGATGACATCTCCTCCTTCTTGATCCAGCAAGGGGGAAGGAGAGGTTGATGATGATCCAGCAGCACGACGGCGTGGTGGTGGATGCAGCAGAACTCCGGCAGGGCTTCGCTAAGCAACTACGGGAGGAGGAGGAGGTGTAGCAGAGAGGGGAGGCGCCAAGGGCTTCAGGGTGCGGCCACCCCTCCCTCCCCTCCCTTTATATAGGTGCAAGAGAGGAGGGCAGGGCGCAGCCTTGCCCCTTCCTCCAAGGAAGGGGTGCGGCCAAGAGGGGGGGAGGAGTCCATCCTCCCCAAGGCACCTAGGAGGTGCCTTCCCCCTTTAGGACTCTCCCCTCTCTTGTCTCTCTTGCCACATGGGCCTCTTGGGGCTGGTGCCCTTGGCCCATATAGGCCAAGGCGCACCCCCTACAGCCCATGTGGCCCCTCGGGGCAGGTGGACCCCCCCGATGGACCCCCGGACCCCTTTCGGCACTCCCGGTACAATACGGATAACGCGCGAAACTTTTCCGGCGACCAAAATAAGACTTCCTATATATAAATCTTTACCTCCGGACCATTCCGAAACTCCTCGTGACGTCCGGGATCTCATCCGGGACTCCTAACAACATTCGGTTTGCTGCATACTCATATTCATACAACCCTAGCGTCACCGAACCTTAAGTGTGTAGACCCTACGGGTTCGGGAGACATGCGATATGACCGAGACGGCTCTCGAAATAACCAACAGCGGGATCTGGATACCCATGTTTGCTCCCACATGCTCCTCGATGATATCATCGGATGAACCACGATGTCGAGGATTCAATCAACCCCGTATACTATTCCCTTTGTCAATCGGTATTTTACTTGCCCGAGATTCGATCGTCGGTATCCCAATACCTCGTTCAATCTCGTCGCCGCAAGTCACTTTACTTGTACCGTAATGCATGATCCGTGACCAAACACTTGGTCACTTTGAGCTCATTATGATGATGCACTACCGAGTGGGCCCAAGATACCTCTCCGTCATACGGAGTGACAAATCCCAGCCTCGATCCGTGTCAACCCAATGTACACTTTTGGAGATACCGTAATGCACCTTTATAGTCACCCAATTACGTTGTGACGTTTGGTACACCCAAAGCACTCCTACGGTATCCGGGAGTTACACGATCTCATGGTCTAAGGAAGAGATACTTGACATTGGAAAAGCTCTAGCAAAACGAACTACACGATCTTGTGCTATGCTTAGGATTGGGTCTTGTCCATCACATCATTCTCCTAATGATGTGATCCCGTTATCAATGACATCCAATGTCCATAGTTAGGAAACCATGACTATCTGTTGATCAACGAGCTAGTCAACTAGAGGCTCACTAGGGACATATTGTGGTCTATGTATTCACACGTGTATTACGATTTCCGGATAATACAATTATAGCATGAATAAAAGACAATTATCATGAACAAGGAAATATAATAATAATACTTTTATTATTGCCTCTAGGGCATATTTCCAACAGTCTCCCACTTGCACTAGAGTCAATAATCTAGTTACATTGTGATGAATCGAACACCCATAGAGTTCGTGTTGATCATGTTTTGCTCATGGAAGAGGTTTAGTCAATGGATCTGCGACATTCAGATCCGTATGCACTTTGCAAATTTCTATGTCCCCATCTTGAACATTTTCACGAATGGAGTTGAAGCGACGCTTGATGTGCTCTGGTCTTCTTGTGAAACCTGGGCTCCTTGGCAAGTGCAATAGCTCCAAAGTTGTCACAGAAGAGTTTGATCGGCTCGACGCATTGGTTATGACTCCTAGGTCGGTGATGAACTCCTTCACCCAAATTGCTTCATGTGCTGCCTCCGAGGCTGCCATGTACTCCGCTTCACATATAGATCCCGCCACGACGCCTCGCTTGCAGCTACACCAGCTTCTCGCTCCACCATTTAACATATACACGATCCGGTTTGTGACTTTGAGTCATCGGATCTGTGTCGAAGCTAGCATCGACGTAACCCTTTACGACGAGCTCTTCGTCACCTCCATAAACGAAACATGTCCTTTGTCATTTTAGGTACTTCAGGATATTCTTGACCGCTGTCCGGTGTTCCTTGCGGGATTACTTTGGTACCTTCCTACCAAACTTACGGCAAGGTTTACATCAGGTCCGTACACAACATGGCATACATAATAGATCCTATGGCTGAGGCATAGGGATGACACTCATCTCTTCTTTATCTTTTGCCGTGGTCGGGCATTGAGCCGAGCTTAATTTCACACCTTGCAAAACAGGCAAGAACCCTTTCTTGGACTGATCCATTTTGAACTTCTTCAAAATCTTATCAAGGTATGTGCTTTGTGAAAGACCTATGAGGCGCCTCAATCTATCCCTATAGATTTTGATGCCTAATATATAAGCAGCTTCTCCAAGGTCCTTCATTGAAAAACTCTTATTCAAGTAGGCCTTAATGCTGTCCAAAAGTTCTATATCATTTCCCATCAAAAGTATGTCATCTACATATAATATGAGAAATGCTACTGAGCTCCCACTCACTTTCTTGTAAACGCAGGCTTCACCATAAGTCTCATAAACCCAAACGCTTTGATCATCTCATCAAAGCGAATGTTCCAACTCCGAGATGCTTGCACCAGCCCATAAATGGATCGCTGGAGCTTGCATACCTTGTTAGCATTCTTAGGATCGACAAAACCTTCCGCTGCATCATATACAACTCTTCCTTAAGATAACCGTTAAGGAACGCTGTTTTGACGTCCATCTGCCATATCTCATAATCATAGTATCGGCAATTGCTAACATGATTCGGACGGACTTAAGCTTCGCTACGGGAGAGAAAGTCTCATCATAGTCAATCCCTTGAACTTGTCGATAACCCTTAGCGACAAGTCGAGCTTTATAGATGGTAACATTACCATCCGCGTCCGTCTTCTTCTTAAAGATCCATTTGTTTTCTATCGCTCGCCGATCATCGGGCAAGTCTGTCAAAGTCCATACTTTGTTTTCATACATGGATCCTATCTCGGATTGCATGGCTTCAAGCCATTTGTTGGAATCTGGGCCCACCATCGCTTCTTCATAGTTCGAAGGTTCACCGTTGTCAACATGATTTCCAGGACAGGGTTACCGTACCACTGTGGTGCGGAACGTGTCCTAGTGGACCTACGCAGTTCAGTAGCAACTTGATCCGAAGTACCTTGATCATCATCATTAATTTCCTCTCCGCCGGTGTAGGCACCACAGAACATTTTCCGAGCTGCACTACTTTCCGGTTCAAGAGGTAGTACTTCATCGAGTTCTACTTTCCTCCCACTTACTCCTTTCGAGAGAAACTCTTTTCCGAAAGGATCCGTTCTTGGCAACAAAGATCTTGCCTTCGGATCTAAGGTAGAAGGTATACCCAATGGTTTCCTTAGGGTATCCTATGAAGACACATTTTTCGACTTGGGTTCGAGCTTTTCAGTTGAAGTTTCTTGACATAAGCATCGCATCCCCAAACTTTTAGAAACGATAGCTTAGGTTTCTTCCCAAACCATAATTCATACGGTGTCGCCTCAACGGATTTAGACGGTGCCCTATTTAAAGTGAATGTAGCTGTCTCTAGAGCGATCCCCAAAATGATAGCGGTAAATCAGTAAGAGACATCATAGATCGCACCATATCCAATAGAGTGCGATTCGACGTTCGGACACATCGTTACCGAGGTGTTCCAGCGGCATGAGTTGTGAAACGATTCCACATTTCCTTAAGTGTGTACCAAATTCGTGACTTAAATATTCTCCTCCACGATCTGATCGCAAGAATTTTATCTTTCGGTCACGTTGATTCTCTACTTCATTCTGAAATTCCTTGAACTTTTCAAAGGTCTCGGACTTGTGTTTCATCAAGTAGACATACCCATATCTACTCAAGTCATCGGTGAGAGTGAGAACATAACGATATCCTCTCATGAGCCTCAACACTCATTGGACCGCACACATCGGTATGTATGATTTCCAATAAGTTGGTTGCTCGCCCATTGTTCCGAGAACGGAGTCTTGGTCATCTTGCCCATGAGGCATGGTTCGCATGTGTCAAAAGATTCATAATCGAGAGACTCTAAAAGTCCATCAACATGGAGCTTCTTCATGCGCTTGACACCAATGTGACCAAGGCGGCAATGCCACAAGTATGTGGGACTATCGTTATCAACTTTACATCTTTTGGTATTCACACTATGAACATGTGTAACATTACGCTCGAGATTCATTAAGAATAAACCATTGACCATCGGAGCATGACCATAAAACATTTCTCTCATATAAATAGAACAACCATTATTCTCGGATTTAAATGAGTAGCCATCTCGATTAAACGAGATCCAGATACAATGTTCATGCTCAAACTTGGTACTAAATAACAATTATTGAGGTTTAAAACTAATCCCATAGGTAAATGTAGAGGTAGCGTGCGACGGCGATCACATCGACCTTGGAACCATTCCCGACGCGCATCGTCACCTCGCCCTTCGCCAGATCTCCGTTTATTCCGCAGCTCTGCTGTGAGTTACATATATGAGCAACGGCACCGTATCAAATACCCAGAGTTACTACGAGTACTGGTAAGGTACACATCAATTACATGTATATCAAATATACCTTTAGTGTTGCCGGCCTTCTTGTCTCGCTAAGTATTTGGGGCAGTTCCGCTTCAAAGGACCCTTCCTTTGCAATAAAAGCACTCAGTCTCGTGCTTGGGTCCATTCTTTGACTTCTTCCGGCAACTTGCTTACCGGCGGCAACATCCTTACCGTCCTTCTTGAAGTTCTTCTTACCCTTGCCCTTTTGAACTTAGTGGTTTTATTGACCATCAACACTTGATGTTCTTTCTTGATTTCAACCTCTGACTACAACATTGAAAATACTTAGGAATGGTCTTCACCATCCCCTGCATATTGTAGTTCATCACAAAGCTCTTGTAGCTTGGTGGGAGCGATCAAGGATTCTGTCAATGACCGCCTCGTCCGGAGGTTAATGTCCAGTGGGACAAAGCGGTTGTGCAACCTGGACATTTTGAGTATGTGCTCACTGACAGAACTGTTTTCCTCCATCTTACAACTATAGAAGTTGTCGGAGACTTCATATCTCTCGACCCGGGCATGAGCTTGGAAAACCATTTCCAGCTCCTCGAACATCTCATATGCTCCGTGTTGCTCAAACCGCTTTTGGAGCCCCGGTTCTAAGCTGTAAAGCATGCCGCACTGAATGAGGGAGTAATCATTAGCACGAGACTGCCAAGCATTCATAATGTCTTGGTTCTCTGGGATGGGTGCATCACCTAGCGGTGCTTCTAGGACATATTGTTTCTTGGCTTCTATGAGGATGATCCTCAGGTTCCGGACCCAGTCCGAATAGTTGCTGCCATCTTCTTTCAACTTGGTTTTCTCTAGGAACGCGTTGAAGTTCATGGTGACATGAGCGTTGGCCATTTGATCTACAAGGCATTTTGCAAAGATTTTAGACTAATGTTCATGATAATTAAGTTCATCTAATCAAATTATTTAATGAACTACCACTCAGATTTGACATCCCTCTAGTCATCTAAGTGTTACATGATCCGAGTCGATTAGGCCGTGTCCGATCATCACGTGAGACGGACTAGTCATCGTCGGTGAACATCTCCATGTTGATCGTATCTTCCATACGACTCGTGTTCGACCTTTCGGTCTCTTGTGTTCCGAGGCCATGTCTGTACATGCTAGGCTCGCAAGTTAACCCTAAGTGTTTATGCATGTGTAAAACTGTCTTACACCCGTTGTATGTGAACGTAAGGATCTATCACACCCGATCATCACGTGGTGCTTGAAACGATTTAACTTTAGCAACGGTGCACGTTAGGGGAACACTTTCTTGAAATTATTATAAGGGATCATCTTATTTACTACCGTCGTTCTAAGTAAACAAGATGCATAAAACATAATAAACATCACATGCAATTATATAAAGTAGTGACATGATATGGCCAATATCATATAGCTCCTTTGATCTTCATCTTCGGGCTCCATGATCATCTTGTCACCGCATGACACCATGATCTCCATCATCATGATCTCCATCATCGTGTCTCCATGAAGTTGCTCGCCAACTATTACTTCTACTACTATGGCTAACATGTTTAGCAATAAAGTAAAGTAATTTACATGGCGTTGATTCAATGACTCGCAGGTCATACAATAATTAAGACAACTCCTATGGCTCCTGCCGTTGTCATACTCATCGACATGCAAGTCGTGATTCCTATTACAAGAACATGATCTCATACATCACAATATATCATTCATCATTCATCACAACTTCTGGCCATATCACATCACATGACAATTGCTGCAAAAACAAGTTAGACGTCCTCTAATTGTTGTTGCATCTTTTACGTGGCTGCAATTGGGTTCTAGCAAGAACGTTTCTTACCTACGAATAACCACAACGTGATTTTGTCAACTTCTATTTACCCTTCATAAGGACCCTTTTCATCGAATCCGCTCCAACTAAAATGGGAGAGACAGACACCCGCCAGCCACCTTATGCAACTAGTGCATGTCAGTCGGTGGAACCGGTCTCACGTAAGCGTACGTGTAAGGTTGGTCCGGGCCGCTTCATCCCACAATACCGCTGAAGCAAGATAAGACTAGTAGCGGCAAGCAAGTTGACAAGATGCCACTGTTGGGGAACGTTGCAGAAAATTAAATTTTTTCCTACGGTTTCACCAAGATCCATCTATGAGTTCATCTAGCAACGAGTCATGGGAAAGTGATTGCATCTACATACCACTTGTAGATCGCGTGCAGAAGCATTCAATGGAACGGGGATGATGGAGTCGTACTCGTCGTGATCCAAATCACCGATGATCGAGTGCCGAACGGACGACACCTCCACGTTCAACACACGTACGGAGCAGATGACGTCTCCTCCTTCTTGATCCAGCAAGGGGGAAGGAGAGGTTGATGATGATCCAGCAGCACGACGGCATGGTGGTGGATGCAGCAAAACTCCGGCAGGGCTTCGCTAAGCAACTAGGGAGGAGGAGGAGGTGTAGCAGAGAGGGGAGGCGCCAAGGGCTTCAGGGTGCGGCCACCCCTCCGTCCCCTCCCTTTATATAGGTGCAAGAGAGGGGGGGAGGGCACAGCCTTGCCCCTTCCTCCAAGGAAGGGGTGCGGCCAAGAGGGGGGGAGGAGTCCATCCTCCCCAAGGCACCTAGGAGGTGCCTTCCCCCTTTAGGACTCTCCCCTCTCTTGTCTCTCTTGGCACATGGGCCTCTTGGGGCTGGTGCCCTTGGCCCATATAGGCCAAGGCGCACCCCCTACAGACCATGTGGCCCCACGGGGCAGGTGGACCCCCGATGGACCCCGGACCCCTTCGGCACTCCGGTACAATACCGATAACGCGAAACTTTTCCTACACCAAAATAAGACTTCCTATATATAAATCTTTACCTCCGGACCATTCCGAACTCCTCGTGACGTCCGGATCTCATCCGGACTCAACAATATTCGGTTTGCTGCATACTCATATTCATACAACCCTAGCGCCACCGAACCTTAAGTGTGTAGACCCTACGGGTTCGGAGACATCTGAACATGACCGAGACGGCTCTCGGCAATAACCAACAGTGGGATCTGGATATCCATGTTGGCTCCCACATGCTCCTCGATGATATCATCGGATGAACCACGATGTCGAGGATTCAATCAACCCGTATACTATTCCCTTTGTCAATCGGTATTTTACTTGCCCGAGATTCGATCGTCGGTATCCCAATACCTCGTTCAATCTCGTGGCGGCAAGTCACTTTACTCGCATCAGTAATGCATGATCCCGTGACCAAACACTTGGTCACTTTGAGCTCATTATGATGATGCACTACCGAGTGGGCCCAGTGATACCTCTCCGTCATACGGAGTGACAAATCCCATCTCGATCCGTGTCAACCCAATGACACTTTTGGAGATACCTGTAATGCACCTTTATAGTCACCCGATTACGTTGTGACGTTTGGTACACCCAAAGCACTCCTACGGTATCCGGGAGTTACACGATCTCATGGTCTAAGGAAGAGATACTTGACATTGCAAAAGCTCTAGCAAAACGAACTACACGATCTTGTGCTATGCTTAGGATTGTCTTGTCCATCACATCATTCTCCTAATGATGTGATCCCGTTATCAATGACATCCAATGTCCATAGTCAGGAAACCATGACTATCTGTTGATCAACGAGCTAGTCAACTAGAGGCTCACTAGGGACATATTGTGGTCTATGTATTCACACGTGTATTACGATTTCCGGATAATACAATTATAGCATGAATAAAAGACAATTATCATGAACAAGGAAGTATAATAATAATACTTTTATTATTGCCTGTAGGGCATATTTTCAACAGGGGGGAGCTCCGGGCGTCGGCGTCGGCGTCGACGTGCAGGGGCGAGGGGATCGGGAGTCCTCCCATTCCAGATCCAAATCGAAGGGGGGGAGTGGGGGAGCGAGTGGGCGACGGGGGTTGGTTAGGGTTTCCCCCTCGTGGGGATATGGCAGGGGCGTGTCGGCCGGCTGGGCCAGGTGGGCCGGCCTCGCCGGTGAGCTGGGCCGTCTGGCCCGGTTGGCCAGGCGGGCTTTTTTTGTTTGTTTTGTTTTGTCTTTTGCTTTTGTATTTTCTTTTCTTATTTCTTTTCTGTTTTAATTCATTTAAAAGTATTTAGGCATTTTATAAAAATGTGTTTACTTCACCATAATTACCGATGCAATAATTGACATAGCCCGAACATTTTTATTTTAATATTTGAAAACTTTTGTCGTTTTGACTTATTTAGGATTTAAATTTGAATCGATTTTGAACTAACTCGAGTTTATCAACAGTAACCAAGGTGACGTGGCATCCCTAGTAGAGGGTTACTGTAGTTTAATTACCCGGGCGTCACAAATCTCCTCCACTACAAGAAATCTCATCCCGAGATTTAAGAGGTAGTGAAAAGGGGGGAAGGTTTGGTTACGAATCTAGCGGGTCTTCTCATTCTGGCTTGCTCTTCTCGGAGATAACCGGTCCAATACATTGATGTCTTCATTTCTCTGCTTCAGGTCCTGATGATGAAGTCGGCATCCTTTCTTCGGGATCTTCATCGTATTTACGAATAGGTAACGGGTAGATCGAAACGACGTAATGCTATAAGGGTAATAACCAGGATTAACCCATGAATGAGCATATGAGTACCTCTCGAGTTGAACAAATAGAACACATCGAGAGTAAAGTTGGAAGGTCCAACAAGAAGTTTCAGGCAGCCAGGCAATCGTTCAATGCCTAGTCAGAAGGTGAAAGGGGTTTCAAGCAACGGAATAATTATTGTTTCCGATGCCAGAATTGATGATCTCATCGGAAGGTGGCTCATGAATTACATACGAGTCCACGCGGGAGGAATAACTTTGGGAACAGAGGGTGTACAGGAGAGTCAGGTTTAGATCCTGGGACCTGTGGGTTATGGGCCCACCATGTGGGGTAAAAGTAGGAAGGGCGTTGATATCTTGCACGATCATGATAGTAAGGTATGTCAGAGAATAACCGGTCAGTTATGTTGGCTGCATCATTGGTACCAAGGGCGAGGGACGAAGAGAACCATTTTCCTGCTCGTTGAAACGAGGCGGACCAGTAGGCAAAGTTCTCGTCCATCGGTGGCTACCGGAATGTCATCAACAAAAGTAACAGGGTCTTACTGACATAATTGTACACCAAGGGGTTTACATAAGTAGGAGAATACTACTGCTTATGTCATATAGATCACAAGAAAGGTTAAACAAAACAATGGAAAGCAAAATGTGATCATCAGATTAAACACAACAATGGAACGGAAAATGTGTTTAAACACATAATTCAGGGGTATATCGTTCCCAAGGACAAGCAGAGCATGATATCCATGACAGGATATAACGTAGAAAACCATTTAGGTTAGGGGAGAGGAAGTTCATGACATTACCCATACAACGGTGTTTGGATAATTGAGCAAGAAACATTTGGCATTGGGCTTCAAATGTTTTTGTTGAAAATCGGAGTACCACAGACATGCTTCGAGATATCATTGACATGGTCTTCAAGCAAAGATCGAACTTGATACACAAAGGATTCATTAGGAACAACTTATTGAATAAGTCTTTCAATTTCCTCATGGAAGAATGGTTAACATTGCTAAAAGGAAGAACTATAACAATGGGCCCTCCAGCCAGGTGTGCTAGGCATGACATCACCTTACCGGGTCATATAAAGACCAATGCTATAACTCTTGGAAAATGCGTCCCAACCATCATATCTTACCGGGATTCAGATCTGATTGGTGTCAGGATACCTCAGACATCAGGATGCCTGAGAAGGGAATGTGCAACAAAATTTGACGAGATGACACTGTGAGATTCTCGGAAATGATCTATGGAAGCGAGCTCTGAAACAACAGTTCATCATTAAACCAAGGAGAGGATGAGGGGGTGGCTGATGAAATCAACAACAATTCATGGAGATTTCCAAAAGATGGATCTCCACGATTAGGTGAACAAGGAGATGACAATTGTCAGATCAAATGATACAATGAGGTATGCTCGAGGAAACATACCCAATTAAACATTGGTTGAAAGGTGCACCCGAAATATGGGCCTAGGTAGCATGATCAATGTTAGAATGGCGATTCGATAACCAATGGTCTAAGAATGAAATATCGACCAGTAACTTCATAGCAATAGGGTTTCTAGAATTTTGAAGTCACACAGCATAGTTCAATTGTCGGTTTTCCTGTTAGAAACAACATGGGAACCAAGGAATGATCAGAGATGGCAGGAAGTATCACTTGTACCAAGAATGCATAAGAGGTGGTGAAATTCTCACGACATTATTGACATAAAAGATGGTAATACTCCAAGGTAAAGAAGAACAATTGCTGGATAGCATGGATCTCAAGGTATAACACGAAACACGAACAAGTTTGTGTTGAACGGGAGGCAATAAAGTGGTCGATGATAATATAAATCATCGAGGGCAAGGATGGTATTTATCTTCATGAATCCGATTGATATCCTGGAAGAGCTCATAAGGTTGATGATGATCACGACACATTTGTCGAGAGATTTCATGAAGATGTAATCAATCAGCGACGACATCGAGTCAAAGGAATGATGAAGCGAAAGGTTACTGGAACCATGGGTACGACACAAACTCAAAATCGAGTCTGTTCAAGGAGAAATGATATGACGAGGAATATCACGGAAGATTAGCTTACCATCTAAATCTGTGCTCCGGAAATAGGGGCCAGGTAGCAAAGTTAAAAAGTTGCACGATAATGATATAGCCGATCAGGCTAGCAATGACTTGAATGATTAATAAACTCATACGTTGTAACATCCCAAATTTCCCATTTGGAATGTTTTACAATTATAGCTAAGCATCTATGCATATTGTTTGAAATTGAGTGGCATTTGAAGTTTCAGAAGATTTTGAGTTGTTGGAATTTGAATTTGAATTGACAGTTGAAATTTATTTCAAATCAATGCCTGATAAAATACTTGAGAAAAAGTATGAGAGGAGTAAACATGACACTCCAAATATGTCAGAAGAAAACTTTGCCAAAAAAATTTGAATTCAAATTTGATTTTATTTGGGATTTGTAGAAAATGTTTTTTTTAAAGTTTGAGTTTTGCCCCTGGACAAATGTTCAAATTGTAGGGAATATTCCCCTGATCATTTTGATATATATATATATGTCCTATATAAAAAATATATATATCTAATATAATTTCTCTCTCTCTCTAATTCAAAAAAAAATAGAAAAGGAAAACCCCAGCGCCAGCCAGCCAGCCAGCTGCCCACCAGCCGAGGCGGCTCAACAATGGCCAGCCGAGCTCACCCGGCCAATGAGCCAGCTAACTGCCCACCAGCCGAGCCGGCCGACCGAGCCGCCCACCAAAGTTCTTCCTTCGCCAACTGACCGAACGCCCCTCCCTCTCCCGCCGACGCCGACCCACCTCTCCTTTCCTCGCCCACGCCACCCCATCGCCAAGAATCGGCGCGCCGCCGAATCTCGGGATTCGGGATCGCCTCCCCGATTCGCCTCCTCCAAGCCGGTTCCCCCTATATACCCCCTCGCCCGCTCGCCCCTCGCGCGCCGAAACAATCCGCCTCGCCCGCAATCGCTCGCCGCTCGCCCGGCCGCCATCGCGCCATTGCCCTGCCCGGCCGCCTCGAACCACCCGAGCTCCACCGATCCCACCCCGAGCTCCCCTCGCTCCGCCGCACCCGCCGGAGGCCTCCGTCGTCGTCCCCGACCACCGGAGCCACCGCGCCGTCGCCGCCCAAGCCGCCGTCGCCGTCGACCACCGTGGTGAGTCACCGGAGATCCCCGCCACCGTCCGATCGGAAATCTACGCGCTAGATTAGATCACCCGAAGGGGTACGGTTTATTTTAAATAGGCCCGGTTAGTTTCGGTTTATTTGGTTTTATTTAGGTTTAGATTAGACCGGCCCGACTCGGTTTATTTCCCCGGCACGCTTTAGCTATATTACGCCCGAGCGTTAAATAGGCCCAGTTTGCTTTTAGTTATTTTTTTTTCGTTTCTGTTTTTAACAGAATAGTTTCAGTTTTGTAAAATCCATATCTTTTAGGTTATTTAATATTTTTAATTGATTCTTTTTTTGTTAGTTTACAAATTTGTTGTAGTTTCTGTAGAAAATATGTTTGGCCATGTTTAAATTATTAAAAATTGTTTTATTTTAGATTTAGACAGATTAGTAATTCTGCCATAAAGTTAGTTAGAATTATTTTATTTTAGTGATTCTTTTTGTCACTACTTTGTTTTGACCTTGCCTAACCGTAGGAATTTATTTGGGTATTTTAGATTTAATAAAAAAAATAGTTTTAATCAAAATCATGTGGTTCTTAATTATTTAACTAGCTACTGTTTTCCTATTGTTTTATTTAGCAAATAATTTTATTTTTCCTATGTGATAGTTTATTTTAGGTTAGTTTCTGTGACTTTAGGACATGAACTTTTATTAACAATAAATAAAACTTTTATTTTATTTTTTCTTGCTAGGATTGTTTTAGGCATAATAGGAGTTTTATAATAGCTTTTAATGTGATTCTTTTTGCTCCTAGTTGCATGATGTTTTCTCTTCTGTTAGTTAGCAAAAACCCATGCTTAGGTTCTGTTAAGAAAAGTTTGGTTGTGTAAAACTATTTCTTTGTAGTTGTTTGATGTGGTGAAAACATTGATTTGGATTTCTTCGAGTTTTCTTTGGGTTTTGGTTCAATTGTTTTATGTGTTATGTTAGTATGCTGTTATATTAAGTGATCATATGTTGTATGCTTATTATGATTGTTGTTTGCCTCGGTAGAATTTCCGGAGTGCGAAGCTTGCTACCACGAGTCCCTAGCTTTCGAAGATCGTCAGCAAGGCAAGTCAATTGATCATGTTTTCTTTTACAATACCTATGATTTTATTTGCATTAGTATTATACCTCCCCACCATGCATGCAGTAGGTGAATTTTAAGTTATGTTCTTGAGTAGTATCATGAGGTAGGATGAAACCAATTCCCCTTGTTACCATGGCCCGGGACGAAGTAGTTTATTTTTGCTATGCTCGTAGATGGGGTTGGTTGAGTGATTCATAAGGGAGATGTGAGAGTCAAGATGATGACAACCCCATGACTTCAAGCTCAAGATGGACTTCAAAATTCACTACTGGGTGGAGGACGGTTGACGGGCACCCTGGAGAAAACCAGTGGTTGGCCGGGATGCATGGAGAAGCGCCATGATGTAACATCCCAAAATTTCTAAATTTTGGAATGATATAATAAATAGATAGATTTGTTTGTTTGTTTGAATTGTTGTGTGATTGATTGAGTGAAATTTGAAACTTTTTGAGAGTTAAATGAGAGGGAATAAAAGGACTTTCCCAAACATTCATATTGCTTTCCGATCTCCATGAATTTAAAAGCTTCTCAAACACAAAACCCTTGTGCGAAGATGATATGACTTCTTCCAATTAAATTAAATGAAAAGGGTTGTTTGAAAAATAATTGAATTTCATTTGGAAATATTCCAATTCTGAAACTTTATGCGACTCAATGACTTTCACGAGAGAAGATAAAATGACTTCTTCAAATTATATGAAATACGAGTTGGGAGTTTCAAAGAATTAAATTCAAAGCTCTTTTTAATTTATTTTCAATTTGGAATGTTATATATGAGATCATCATGCATATCTTATTTTCTTGCATTTTGGTCGATCCTAGAAATTTCACGCAACTCAAGGACCTTCGGAGAGAGTTGGAGATTTCGTTATTTTCATATTTGAGAGTTTTCTAATTGAAAAGATGATCATTTGATTTATTAATATCATCTTCAATAATTTTTCCGATATCAAAAATATAAGAGAGGGAATAATATGACTTTCGCAAAATATAGGAAAAGTGAAGATTTAATAAACAAATCAAATTTTGTTTTCCGTGTTTATTCGCATTTTATTTGGATAGGGAAAATGCGTTTTCAAAATTGCATTTTAGGTCCGGAGTAAAGTTCATTTTGTTCGACTCATTTTTAGGAGTCGGGGAAAATTTACTTTTAGAATTTTAGAGCCCGTTTAGTTTTCTTTTTCGGGTTTTTTTTCTGCGCGCGGAATCAGTTAAAAAAAAACTGGACCAAGGCCCAGCCGGGCCAAAGGCCCAAGCCAAGCCGCAGCCTCCCTGCTCGCAGCGCAGCGCCAGGAGCGCCCCAGGCCGCCGCCTCTTGCTCTACGAATCCTAAAAGGATTCTAGGTAGCCCTCCTCTTTCCTTTGTTACGCTTTTTCTTCTAGGACTCTTTTTCCTACTCTTTTTCCTATTCTATTTTCTTGTCCCCTACCCCAAGTAATCTCTCCCCTCACCAATATAAATACCCAAGCACCCCCTCCCCCCCTCCAACACATCAAACCAACACCTCTCCTCTCCTCTCCTCTCCTCTCTCTCCTCTCCAAGAGCAGCAGCAAGCAGAAGACTACCGCCGCCAAGTGCCGCCACCGCACCTCGACCTCTCCTGAGGTTTATATGATCTCCGCCCACCGTCCCATGATCTCCTTTCCTCTAGGAGCAACCACAACATCGGATCCGATCTTCTTCCCCAACTCCGACGACTACTCCGTGAGATCCACGAAATCCTGTAATTCATTTTTTTTTCTTCGAAAATAGCAATCTTAGAAAATTCATATCTTTTAGAGTTTTTAGTATTTTGAGTGATTCCAATTGCTATGTGTCACAAATTTGCTGAAGTTTCTGTTAGTGTCTCTGGATTTCAAATTTGAGTATTTTAAATTTGAATTTGATAAATTTTGTTCAGATTAGTATTTTGGTCATAACTTGAGTTTAAAAATAGATTTTACATGATTCTTTTTGCTACTGGTCACTTGTGGTATTGTTTAGCTGTAGGATTTAGTTTGGTAATTTTGAATAATTTAAATTAGGGTTTTATTAAAAACAGTACTGTTTTTCTTATGTAGTTGTTTTAGTCATATAATTAGTGTTTTAATTATTTTAGTTAATTCTTTTGTAAATTTTTACATGTTGTTATATGTTTCTGTTATACTACAGTAGATAAATTTTGGTAGTTATTTATTAGTGTTTAGCTACTGGTTTTGTGTTTGCTTGTTTAGTTCATAGTGATAGTTGATAAAAATAGTTTTATTAGTTTTAAAAGTAATTCTTTTCCACTTCAAGTTATATTGTCTTTTCTGTTATTTGTGAACACATTAGTTGTTATATTTATTTAGTATAGTTTATTAATGTTTTAATAAATGATTTGCTGTTATAGTTGTCTTAGTGTTTTGCTAGTTGCTATATTTGTTCTAGTATTCACTAGATGGTTATAGTAGTTTTATATTAGTTCTTTTGTTAGTTAGTAAATTAGTAATTTATTTTCTGTTATTTTATTAGATTTATATTTTCTTTGCTGTAAAAAAAATATTAGAGTAATTTAGTGATGTTATGTTAAGATTTGTGTGAGTTGGTCACCACTAGTTTTCCTTGAATTTTTCTTTCGAAGTTTTTCCTTTGGTTTTCGACTTGGTTTTCTTTGTTGCTTTTATTTTGATTGAGTATTGTTATGATGTTAGAATTGTTTGCTACGATGTTTGCTTATGTGAATGCTATGTTTGACTATATAGATTTTCAACGGAGTGACGAATAGTTCTACCAAGTCTTTATTCTGAGAGCGTTATTATCTTCATCAAGTAATACCGTGCAAGTTCACTTTGACCATGTTTTTCATACCTATGTGTTTTATTGCATCTAGTGTCATCTTCGCAACAATCCCTCCAAAGAGTGATATTGAATTCTTGTAGTTGAGTAGTATGCATGAGGTAGGAACCCATCACCTGTTACCAAGCCCGGACGATATTTTATTTTAATGCTACGCTATAGTAGACGGGTTTGGTATGAGTGCTCGGGAGTGGTGTGAGAATGGAGGATCTACGCCAATGACGAGAACTCCATGATGGAATCTGCAAGGACTGCATCTTCAAGGCCTCAAGACTTCAAGACTCGAGACAAGAATTCAATACACACCATCGGGTGAAGGATGGTTGACGGGCACCTGGAGAAACCAGTGGTTGGCCGGATGCATGGAGAAGCGCCATGACATCTTGCGGAAAGCTTCACCTGACTCAAAGAGACGGAAGAATACTTCATGCCCTAAGCTTACGTGCAACGGCAAGTCACTATGGGCTCGCTTGGTTGACCTTAGTGGTGAATCTGGCTGGGGCGGTGCTAGCAGATGTAGAACTACGGTAGGATTGGATGAGCACGGACGGTGGTCGGTGGAACTCTTCGAAGACCATGTTTGGGCCATCTTGTTCTCAAACATCCTGAAGTGCGAGAACGTAAAAAGAGGGATCGAATCTTGCGGGTAAAGTGTACAAACCTCTGCAGAGGGTTAAAACCTAATCGATTAGCCGTGTCCCCGGTTACGGACAATTTGAGCCTCTGGACTTGGATCTATCTCGGAACTCTCAACACAGGATTGATAACTTAATTGTGGGCAACTTATGATGATTTTGGGCTATGAGACATCGGTTGGCGGAACCATGTCATGATAGAAAACTCCATAGTACAGACTTCATTTATTCCTTTGATGTAGGGAAAATAAAACCAGCTTTTACATAAACAAAACTCGATACTGAGCCACAAAGCCATACCGCATATAGTATAGTTTATCATCTGTTTTCTCTTATTGTGATCTTGCGGTACATTCAATGTAATTGACCTACACGCTGCAACGTATCATGTTGCAGATATTTCTCGACAGTAAGAGTTACGATACAGGGTTACGGTCTACACTCAACTTTGCCGATGGCGTTGATGGGACTCCACACCCGACTATATGTTTCATTGTGACTTATGAGGTATATATCAGTTTTACGTTAATTATACATGTGATTGCACTTTGATATATACATTGATGTACTGTGTGCCAAAGATACTGATCCGAGGATGGCACAACAACACGAGGCTTGACCGTCGAGGTCGGGTCGCTACATGACATCTTGCGGAAAGCTTCACCTAGCCACGAAGAGAAGGATGTATACCCCATTGACCGAAGCTTACGTGCAGCCGCAAGCCATTATGGGCTCGCTTGGTCAACCCTAGGTGTGACTCTGGCGCCGACGGTGCTACGAGATGTAGAAGAACGGTAGGATTGGATGGGTACCGGCGGTGGCGGAGGAACTCTTCTAAGACCTGTTTACTTCGTCCGTCTTCAAACACCATGAAGTGCTAAGACTTAAAAGGAGGAACGATTCTTGCGGTAAAGTCGCAAACCTCTGCAGAGTGAAGATCTAATCGGTTAGCCATGTCCCCGGTTACGGACAATTTGAGCCTCTGGAACCTGGAGTATTTCGGATATCTCAACACCGAACTTAATAAATTAATTGAGGGGGTTATTTAATAATTGGGAATGAGACATTGGTTGGCGGAACCATCTCAATAACTACCAACAATTTGTAGTATTTGCAAACAAGTCCATTATTGTAGGGAAAAACTGGCTTTTTCGCAAAACAATTAAACTTAGAGCCCCACAGCCAAATTGCATATAGTGTTAGTAATTTTTCATTGTTATTCTCTCTTCATGACTTGCCGGCATATTCAAAATGCTGACCTACACGGCTGCAATGTCTTATGTTGCAGAGGAGTATTCCGATCAGGAGTGAGGCTACGATCCACGCTTGGCGATTGCCCTATGGAGTCGGATGGACTCGCTATTTGTCTACGCTTCCGCAGCTTTATTTAGTTTATTTCTCATGAGTTGGCCTTCGGCTGAATTTATTCTATTGTAATAAAGACTCGATATGAGAATCGTGTAATAAATTCAGGTGTGACTGAACTTTGATTATTTCATCAATGTACTGTGTGTGCCAAGATGATCTTGGGATGGTACAGCTACACGAGACTTGACCGATTTTGGGTCGGGTCGCTGAGAGATGGTATCGAGCACACGCTGACCGTGGGACGTAACCCCTAGGATCGGAAAGCCATAGGAAGAGACTATTTATTTTATGTCCTTATCATTCCGTAATTCTCCCTGCTCATTTCGACTTCTCTCCGATTTTCAACATTCTAGATGGCGCGAGTTCACCCAGTTCTGCTACCAGAGTTTTGCCAGCCAGATGAGACGATGCCTCTCGGCAAGAAGCTGGTTCAGATCGTGAAGAAGCTGAAGATTGCTCGCCCTTGATCACCGGAAGCCTACCAATGCACTTCCGACGGATACCCGCCATGAGATTGAGGTGCACATTCCAGGAGGACCTTCGAGGACATTCAGAGCCCATTGACTTTGAGTTTACCGATTTCAATTGGATCCTCGGAAGAGACATGGCAATTTATCGTGCACTTGGACATCTCCGAGAAGAGTACAGGCCGAGCTCGACCCATCGACCTCTCCATGATTTCTCGCAGAGCTAGGAATGGAGATATCATCCGTATCAGAGGACGACTCCATTCTCTCATATGTCCAAGACTTGGAGTGTCTCCTCAGAAACGGGAGATCCGGACTCACCGCCTTTCGAAGGTACACAGGAGGCTGTTGTTCCGTGAATGGAACTGGAGGAGAAAGCACACGCAGACTTCCTTGATCATGAAGAAGAAATCAAGGATTTCATGGAGAGAGTCGACAATCAAGATGGATGTTGCCGCATTAGAGGAGAAGATGGACTTGGGAGAAGACCTTTTTCCGAGTGGAGATGACGGACCTCTCGTGAGCAATGACCAGGATTATGAAGGAGCTCTCATCAAGAAAGCCAAGAAGAGGAGGCGCCAGCAAGGACGCCACACCGGAGGACGCCGCACTAGAGGACGCAAGGATAATTGATGAAGACATTTAGTCGACCGCCATGTTATTTTATTTTTCCGTCGATCAGTTAGGCCGTTATTTTCGATTAGTCGTGAGAATTTGTAATCCGAGATTGAACCATGTTTGAGTTGATTGAATAAATGATTGGTGTGATTATGATTGTGCATTCATATGGGTAGTGATATTTCTCATTAGACCCTTGTTCTATTCTAATTTTCTCATCCACTCCAAAACACCAGATGCCTCCGAGACGCGACCCCGGTCTCAACTTTCTGCTGGAGCTCACCCAGCTGATCCAGCAGCAAAATGCCCTCATGCAGATGCTCATCCGAACGAACAACAACAACAACAACAATCCACCGCCACCACCCCTGCTGACAACTTGACCCGCTTCCTAAGGCTGAATCCGCCAGTGTTCTCTAGCAGACCGAGCCGATTGTGGCCGGCGATTAGCTCCGCAAGGTCGGAAGGAGTTAGCCACCGCTGGATGCACAGATGCGAGAGAAGGTGCGCTTTGCGCACATCAACTTGATGGACCTGCAGCCTCTTGGTGGGAGAACTATACCGCCACTTATCACATCGCCACCATCACGTGGGATCAGTTCCAGCAGGCTTTTCGCACCGCTCATGTATCACCGGAGCCATGAGTGCGAAGAAGCGTGAGTTCCGCAACTTACGCCAGGGAACCGTCTTGTGGGGCGAGACATGGATGAGTTCAGCAAGTTAGCTCGCTATGCCCCGGATGATGTGGCCACAGATGCCGCAGCAGGAAAAGTTTCTCGAGGACTCAATGACGAGCTGGGTATGCAGCTAATGGTGGCTACCTTCAACAACTACCAGAGCTGGTAGACAAGGCCACCATACTTGAAGGCAAGCAGCAGCAGATTGATAGCATAGCGGAAGTATGGTCGGGAAGTACAACTCGGAGCTCAGCGAAGCCTCGTTATGCCCCATACTGGGAGGGCATACCCATCACACCCATGGAGGACATAATCATGGAGGACATAACCATGGAGGAAATGGGAACAACCGCAACCAGGACAACAAGACGAGGCAATGGAAACGGCAATGGCAACCAGCATCGCCCTGCCCGGCTCGAAAGGATCTGAGTCACATCACTGCTTCAAGTGCCGGAAAACAGGCACTATGCCACCGACTGCCCGGAGGCCAAGCAGAGGAATGGAAACGGCAATGGAAGCTCAACAAAGAAGCCCAACCCTTTTCCTCGTGCTCAGCTGAACCACATTGACGTGGAGGACGTCTATGATCAGCCAGACACTGTGGTTGGTAAGTTTTTATTGAATTCACATCCAGTTCTGGTACTCTTTGATTCTGGTGCAACGCATTCATTTATATCAAGGGTAGTTGTGGAAAAGTACGGGTTGCCCACTAGAAACCTTAGAAGCCCTCTTCATGTCAGTTCCGCAGGAGGAGAAATGATGGCAGGCTTAGGCTGTCACGCAACCCTTAACATCGGAAACCATAAATTTCCCGCAGACCTCATAGTATTGGAAACTCAGACCTTGGATGTGATCCTAGGCATGGATTGGTTGACGAAGTTTGAAGGAAACATAGACTGTGCCCGCAAGTCGATTCTGCTCACCACCCCGGAGCAGAAGAGGATCAAGTATGTATCCAGACGTAACCCGATGAAGAATCAGTGCATTCCCTCACGGGAGTTGTTCAGAGGAAGTGCCGTGAGTGCAAGATTTTCCGATGTGTTTCGGAGGAATTACCAGAATGCCACCGACGAGACATTGAATTTCTGATTGAGTTATTGCCCGCACAGCCCCAATATCCAAGAGACCCTATCGGATGCCCCGAACGATTTGAAAGAGATCAAAAACCAAATGAATGAGCTATTGGAGAAAGGATATATTCGGCCAAGCTCGTCACCTTGGGGAGCCCCAGTTCTTTTGGTAGAGAAGAAGGATGGAACCCTGAGAATGGTTGTGGATTATCGTTCGTTGAACGACGTGACCATCAAGAACAAGTACCCTCTGCCGATGATTAATGATCTATTTGATCAGCTAGTTGGAGCCAAGGTATTCTCCAAGATCGATCTTCGATCAGGGTATCATCAGTTGAAGATCCGTGAAAAGGATATACCTAAAACAACATTTACCACCAGGTATGGTTTATATGAGTATACCGTCATGTCATTCGGATTGACTAATGCCCCTGCATACTTCATGAATTTGATGAACAAGATATTTATGGAATATCTGGCCAAGTTTGTTGTGGTGTTCATCGATGATATACTAATTTTATCCAAGAGCGAGGAAGAGCATAAGGAACATTTGCGTCTAGTTCTGGAGAAACTCCGAGAACATCAGTTGTATGCCAAGTTCAGCAAATGTGAATTTTGGCTGAAGGAAGTCGGATTCCTCGGACATGTTATTTCAGGAGAAGGAATAGCAGTTGACCCCACCAAGGTTGTATCAGTCACCGATTGGCAGTCACCCACCTCAGTCAAGGAGATCCGTAGTTTTCTCGGACTCGCAGGATATTTTCGGAGGTTTATTAAGAATTTCTCGAAGATTGCCAAGCCCATGACTGAACTGTTGAAGAAGGACGCCAAGTACATTTGGATCGAGAATTGTGAAACCAGCTTCCAGGAATTGAAGAAACGTTTGGTTACAGCCCCAGTATTGATTTTGCCGGACATACACAAGGATTACCAGGTATATTGTGACGCTTCTCGTCAGGGACTCGGAGGAGTACTCATGCAGGAAGGAAAAGTTGTAGCTTATACCTCCAGACATCTACGACCACACGAGATGAATTATGCCACACATGATTTGGAGTTAGCAGCAGTAGTGCATGCACCCAAGACCTGGAGACATTTCCTTATAGGAAACCGTTGTGATGTTTACACAGATCATAAGAGCTTGAAGTATATTTTCACGCAGAAAGAGCTGAACCTCAGGCAGAGGAGATGGCTAGAGTTAATCAAGGACTATGACATGAGATTGCATTACCACCCAGGAAAGGCTAATGTTGTAGCAGATGCTTTGAGCCGTAAGAGTTATGTGAATACTCTTATAGCGGGAGGATTACCCCAGGAGTTAGTCGATGACTTCAGAGATCTTCGACTGGAGATAGTTCCGAGAGGATATGTTGCAACTCTGGAAGTTCAGTCCACCTTGGCCGAAAGAATTCGTGAAGCCCAGAAGACGGACAAGGAAATTGATGAGATAAAGAAAAGGATGAATGAAGGAAAAGCTAAAGGGTTTCGTAAGGATGAATATGGAGCTATATGGTTCGAGGATCGTATTTATGTGCCCAATGATCCCGAACTCAGGAAGCTAATTCTTCAGGAAGCTCATGATTCACCGTACTCGATTCACCCGGTAACACCAAGATGTATCTGGATTTGAAGGAAAGTTTACGGTGGGCGGTATGTAGAAGGATATTGCCGAGTGCGTAGCGAGATGCGATGTTTGTCAACGAGTAAAGGCGAAACATCGAAGCCAGCAGGGTTACTTCAACCTTTGCCGATTCCCGAGTGGAAATGGGAAAAACTTGGAATGGATTTTATCACAGGACTACCCAGGACCCGTTCAGGTTATGATTCCATCTGGGTAGTGGTTGATCGATTGACCAAGGTAGCTCATTTCATTCCGTGAAGACTACCTATACCAGCGCTAAGTTAGCCAAGATATACATGACCAGGATCGTATGTCCGCATGGAGTTCCGAGGAGTATCGTGTCGATAGAGGAACACAATTTACCTCAAAGTTTTGGAATCGGTTGCATGAAACTTTGGAGTGCGAGGCTGGAGTTCAAGACAGCTTTTCATCCGCAGACAGATGGACAGACCGAAAGAGTCAACCAGATCCTCGGAGGATATGTTGAGAGCTTGTGCGCTAGACTATGGGTCTAGCTGGGATGATAATTTGCCATACGCGGAGTTCTCGTACAATAACAGTTATCGCACCCGATCGAAGATGGCCCCTTCGAAGCTCTATACGGAAGGAGGTGCGAACACCATTGTCGTGGGATGGTGTTGGAGATCGAAAACTTTTCGTCCCGATCTTATCGAGAGATTCGAAGAAAGTCAAGCTGATTCGAGATAGACTCAAGGTAGCTCACCGAGGCGTAAGAGTTATGCCGACAAGAACGCAAAGGAAGTAACGTCTGAAGCGGAGACCGGGCATATCTTCGTGTCCCCCTTCGTGGAATCAAGAGGTTCGGTGTTAAAGGAAAGTTAGCACCGCGTTCATTGGCCCCTACAAAATCCTCGAGCGTCGTGGAGAAGTTGCTTACAAGTTGGAATTGCGGAAGGATTGTCCGGAGTTCATGATGTCTTCCATGCTTCTCGGTGAAGAAATGCCATGCCGACATGGCTGATATTCCGTTGAGAGACACAAGGCCCTAGAGGCCATACAGCTCGACAAAGATCGACTTATGAGGAGAAACCCGTCCGAATTCTCGAGACTGCGAACAAAGTCACCCGCAGCAAGATCATCAAGTTTTGCAAGGTGCTGTGGAGTCATCATTCCGAGGAGGAAGCCACCAGGGAGCGAGAAGAAGACCTCCGCCGAGACAACCCGCACCTATTTGCTAGCCAACCCGAATCTCGAGGGCAAGATTCATCTTAAGGTGGGTAGGTTTGTAATATCCCAAATTTCCCATTTGGAATGTTTTACAATTATAGCTAAGCATCTATGCATATTGTTTGAAATTGAGTGGCATTTGAAGTTTCAGAAGATTTTGAGTTGTTGGAATTTGAATTTGAATTGACAGTTGAAATTTATTTCAAATCAATGCCTGACAAATACTTGAGAAAAAGTATGAGAGGAGTAAACATGACACTCCAAATATGTCAGAAGAAAACTTTGCCAAAAAAATTAGAATTCAAATTTGATTTTATTTGGGATTTATAGAAAATGTTTTTTTTAAAGTTTGAGTTTTGCCCCTGGAAAAATGTTCAAATTGTAGGGAATATTCCCCTGATCATTTTGATATATATATGTCCTATATAAAAAATATATATATATCTAATATATTTTCTCTCTCTCTCTAATTCAAAAAAAAATAGAAAAGGAAAAACCCCAGGCGCCACCAGAATAGCTGCCCAGCCAAGCCAGAGGCGGCTCACCAGGCCAGAGCGCAGCCAGCCAATGGTTGTGCCAACCCGCCCTGCCAGCGCCGAGCCGACGACCGAGCCATACCAAGCCTTCCTTCGCCAACCGACCGAACGCCCCCTCCCTCTCCGCTGATGCCCGGACCCACCTCTCCTTTCCCTCGCCCGCGCCACTCCACGCCAACAGGCGCGCGCCATGCGGAATCCGGGATTCCGGGATCGCCTCCCCCGATTCGCCCCCTCCTCCAAGCCGGTTCACCCCCTATATATATACCCCACCCCCTCGCCCCGTTCCGCCCCTCGCTGCGCCTGAAACCCTCCGCCTCGCCCGCAATCGCTCGTAAATGCCCGGCCTTGCCCGCCGTGCCATTGCCCTGCCCGGCCGCCTCCGAACCACCCGAGCTCCACCGACCCCACCCGAGCTCCCTCACTCCGCCGCACCACGGAGGCCTCCGCCGTCGTCCCCGACCACCGAACCCACCAGCCGTCGCCCGCCTCGAAACGCCGTCGCCGTCGACCACCGCGGTGAGTCACCGGAGATCCCCGCCACTGTCCGATCAAAAATCTACGCGCTAGATTAGATCACCCGAAGGGGTACGGTTTATTTTAAATAGGCCCGGTTAGTTTCGGTTTGTTTGGTTTTATTTAGGTTTAGATTAGACCGGCCCGACTCGGTTTATTTCCCCGGCACGCTTTAGCTATATTACGCCCGAGCGTTAGATAGGCCCAGTTTTCTTTTAGTTATTTTTTTTCGTTTCTGTTTTTAACAGAATAGTTTCAGTTTTGTAAAATCCATATCTTTTAGGTTATTTAATATTTTTAATTGATTCTTTTTTTGTTAGTTTAAAAATTTGTTGTAGTTTCTGTAGAAAATATGTTTGGCCATGTTTAAATTATTAAAAATTGTTTTATTTTAGATTTAGACAGATTAGTAATTCTGCCATAAAGTTAGTTAGAATTATTTTATTTTAGTGATTCTTTTGTCACTACTTTGTTTTAACCTTGCCTAACCGTAGGAATTTATTTGGGTATTTTAGATTTAATAAAAAATAGTTTTAATCAAAATCATGTGGTTCTTAATTATTTAACTAGCTACTGTTTTCCTATTGTTTTATTTAGCAAATAATTTTATTTTTCCTATGTGATAGTTTATTTTAGGTTAGTTTCTGTGACTTTAGGACATGAACTTTTATTTACAATAAATAAAACTTTTATTTTATTTTTTCTTGCTAGGATTGTTTTAGGCATAATAGGAGTTTTATAATAGCTTTTAATGTGATTCTTTTTGCTCCTAGTTGCATGATGTTTTCTCTTCATTAGTTAGCAAAACCCATGCTTAGGTTCTGTTAAGAAAAGTTTGGTTGTGTAAAACTATTTCTTAGTAGTTGTTTGATGTGGTGAAAACATTGATTTGGATTTCTTCGAGTTTTCTTTGGGTTTTGGTTCAATTGTTTTATATGTTATGTTAGTATGCTGTTATATTAAGTGATCATATGTTGTATGCTTATTATGATTGTTGTTTGCCTCGGTAGAATTTCCGGAGTGCGAAGCTTGCTACCACGAGTCCCTAGCTTTCGAAGATCGTCAGCAAGGCAAGTCAATTGATCATGTTTTCATTTACAATACCTATGATTTTATTTGCATTAGAATTATACCTCCCCACCATGCATGCAGTAGGTGAATTTTAAGTTATGTTCTTGAGTAGTATCATGAGGTAGGATGAAACCAATTCCCCTTGTTACCATGGCCCGGGACGAAGTAGTTTATTTTTGCTATGCTCGTAGACGGGGTTGGTTGAGTGATTCATAAGGGAGATGTGAGAGTCAAGATGATGACAACCCCATGACTTAAAGCTCAAGATGAACTTCAAAATTCACTCTTTGGGTGGAGGACGGTTGGCAGGGCACCTGGAGAAAACCAGGTGGTTGGCGGGATGCATGGAGAAGCGCCATGACATCTTGCGGAAAGCTTCACCCAGCCACGAAGAGACGGATGTATACCCCATTGACCGGAAGCTTACATGCAGCCGCAAGCCATTATGGGCTCGGCTTGGTCAACCCTAGGTGTGACTCTGGCGGACGGTGCTACGAGATGTAGAAGAACGGTAGGATTGGATGGGTACGGCGGTGGCGGAGGAACTCTTGGAAGACCCTGTTTCGTTCGTCCGTCTTCAAACACCATGAAGTGCGAAGACTTAAAAGGAGGAGCGATTCTTGCGGGTAAAGTCATAAACCTCTGCAGAGTGAAGATCTAATCGGTTAGCCGTGTCCCCGTTATGGACAATTTGAGCCTCGGAACTCGGAGTATTTGGATATCTCAACACCGAACTTAATAAATTAATTGAGGGGTTATTTAATAATTGGGAATGAGACATTGGTTGGCGGAACCATCTCAATAACTACCAACAATTTGTAGTATTTGCAAACAAGTCCATTATTGTAGGGAAAACTGGCTTTTTCAAAAACAATTAAACTTAGAGCCCCACAGCCAAATTGCATATAGTGTTAGTAATTTTCATTGTTATTCTCTCTTCATGACTTGCGGCATATTCAAAATGCTGACCTACACGGCTGCAATGTCTTATGTTGCAGAGGAGTATTCGATCAGAGTGAGGCTACGATCCACGCTTGGCGATTGCCCTATGGAGTCGGATGGACTCGCTATTCGCTCACGCTCGCAGCTTTATTTAGTTTATTTCTCATGAGTTGGCCTTTGGCCGAATTTATTCTATTGTAATAAAGACTCGATATGAGAATCGTGTAATAAATTCAGGTGTGATTGAACTTTGATTATTTCATCAATGTACTGTGTGTGCCAGCATGATCTTGGGATGGTACAGCTACACAGAGACTTGACCGATTTTGGGTCGGGTCGCTACATAAGTAATGAAGAATACTTAGAGTTATTGAATCTAAGAGCGGAATTGATTCACTAATCAGTGTTCTCGGTTGACGACAACCCAGAACCCAGGAAAATTGGAATCGGCGAGAAATAACAGTTGATGAAGAACCCATAAGAAGTTATGTAGTTCCATGATATTCTCGCGGTACCAGAGGGTATACTCAATGGTAGAGAGGGATAGAGGTTGGACAAGTGAAATCATTTGCAGAAGGCAAGCACTTAAACTTGTCCAAGAAATGGGAAAGAAGAACAATATTGTCGAAACCACGGTCGCAAAAAAACCAAGCATAGATAAGAGAAGAAGTTATAACAAGGGGATTATTATTACTGCGAGAAGCTTCCATGATAAGTTCCACCTCGGGTCCATGGGCATGAACACAAAGTTCAAGGTCGACTCCCACTTCTCCAAAGCATAACCTTACATTCACTTCTCGTTTCGATAATGGCATTAGTGTTGAAAGTTTTACCTGGTGAAATACCAGATGAGTATGACCCGTGAAAACTTCCGAGTCCACACATAGTAAGGAAGGCATAGGTTCAACCCATCAGGGCATCTTACGAACATATACCACAAACTTCGGGGTAAATAATACAAGCTCGAAAGTAGAGCATTGTTCAAAAGCAGATGATACAATGTACCAAAGGCATTATATACCCATGGAAAGGCTCTCAAGGTTATTCAATATGAAGGACATTGTCGGATAAAATCCAACAAAGGAATCGATGGTCCACAAGGGATCTGATGTGAGCATCGGTACTCAATCAGAGGAAGAAGAATGCACGGGCATCATATTATAGAACATCTGAATAATTCGATGCTTAGATAACAAAGGAATTACGATTTCCAAAACAAAGGATCAGAAGCAGTCGCTCTGATCAAGGATTGATAAGTTGGATAGACCAGAGGCACAATTGACGACAAATAGTTTGGTTGAGAACTAGCTCATGTTCAAAAATGATGTTTGAGGCGGAAAGATAATTTAGAAGGGTTGATAAATGATTGTGTGCATTCGCACATATGTTGAATCAATAGGATCAAAATGACAATGTCAAAAGATACTAGTGAATATTGCCAGATATATGGGAAGCATCCATAATGCAAGTAGACAAGTATTTGCAGAGCAATAAAGCTGCTAAGGATTTTCGGAGGATTGAATAGTATTTCAAAGACTTTTGTGAAACATCTGAACAACTGGGGATGTGCGGATACTCGGAAAGTGCGAGAAATTATTCTTAGGGGTATTCAGGTGGCAAAGAACTGCAAGGCAGTAGGCACAAAATATTCTTGGGGTATCTTGTAATAACAAGATCGACTGGGGATAAAAGTAAGCATGACAGGTGTAAGTATTTATCCCTAGGGATATTTCGGTGGAAGGGAATTGCAAAAGAAACGGGCACAAGGTCTCGAAATCTTCTGGTGCAGCCGTCGATCATCTGGACTGAAGGGGCTCGCCGGGAGAAAGTATTATCGAGAACCTAGAGTCCGAGTTAGTAAAATCGTTTAAACCGAATAGAAGAGATGTCAGAGTCCCAGAGTATAGGTCGAGGAATAAAAGATCCTACTACCACCCAATGGCGACGTGTGCCCGTAAGACTCACATCCATGTTAGTAAAAGTTTTTGCAACGTCTAGACTCGACTTCGGCCAAGGAGTGTGGAAGGGGGATTCCTACAGGCAGTCGGCTCTGATACCAACTTGAGACGCCCCCGATTCAATCGTACACTAATCATACACGCAAACGTGTACGATCAAGATCAGGGACTCACGGGAAGATATCACAACACAACTCTAAAATAAAAAAATCATACAAGAATCATAATACAAGCCAGGGGCCTCAAGGGCTCGAATATAAGTGCTCGATCATAGACAAGTCAGCGGAAGCAACAATATCTGAGTACAGACATAAGTTAAACAAGTTGCCATAAGATGGCTAGCACAAACTGGGATACAGATCGAAGAGGCGCATGCCTCCTGCACGGGATCCTCCTAAACTACTTACAGTGGTCGTCGCGGGCTACACGTAGTAGTAGGCACCTCCAGTAGTAGTAGTCGCCGCCGACGGTGGCGTCGCTCCTGGCTCCATCGTGCAGTCGCAGCAATCGGGTAAAGAAAAGGGAAAAGGGAAACAAGGCAACCGTGAGTACTCATCCAAAGTACTGCAAGCAAGGAGCTACACTACATATGCATGGGTATATGTGTAAAGGGCCATATCGGTGGACTGAATCTGCAGGATGCTAGAGTAAGAGGGGATAACTAATCACGTCAAGACTACGCTCCAGCAGCCTCCGTCTTGCAGCATGTAGAAGAGAGTAGATTGAAGTCCTCAAGTAGCATCGCATAGCATAATCCTACCCGCGATCCTCCTCGTGCATACTGTTAGAGAGCGAGCACCGGGTTGTATCTGGCACTTGGAAGGGTGTGTTTTATTAAGTATCCGATTCTAGTTGTCATAAGGTCAAGGTACAACTCCAAGTTGTCCTGTTACCGAAGATCACGGCTATTCGAATATATTAACTTCCTGCGGGTGCACCACATAACCCAACACGCAGATCCCATTTTTCCGACACACTTTTACGGGTCATGCCCGCCGCGGAAGATCAACACATCGCAGCCCCACCTAGGCCAGCAGAGAGGTCAGCACGTCGGTCTAAACCTAAGCGCCAGGGTGCAGGCCCATCGCCTTAGCACACACGCAGACGCTGCGTCTGTGGCGGAAGCAGACCTAGCAACCTCCATTACAAAGGAAGTCACGTTACAGCGGTCCAATCGGCCAGCAGCCGCCGATCGCCGACGTCACGAAGGCTTCGGCTGATACCACGACGCCGAGTGCCCATACCTCTCACCCAGGTAGTCTCAACCTGCCCTAACGCTCCGCCACAATGATCCACACAGAGGGCCGTTGGGACAAAGGTCCTTTCAGCCCCCAATCCGTGAATAACTCGCGGGTGCTCCACGAGCCGACCCGACTTTAGTCACCACATTTATCATGTATAAATTATATAGTATATACCCGTGATCCCCTCCCAAGTGATCACAACCCGATAGTATAGCACAGCAGACGGACAAGAATGTAGGGCCACTGATGGAAAACTAGCATCCTATACATCAGGATAGGAATAACGGAAAGCAGTAACATGCTACACTACACTAATGCAAGCAAGATAGAGAAGAATAGGCGATATCTGGTGATCAAGGGGGGCTTTCCTGGTTGCTCACGGCAAGAGAGAGGGTCGCCAACAACACCGTGAGTCGTCTTGGGTAGCGATGGCGTCGGTCTCGGTGTCTAAGCGGAAGAAGAGGGGGAAGAAACAATGAATACAATGCAAACAGATGCATAACGGTGCATGACAAAGCAATGTGTGATGCTAGGCGTGCCCTAACGCGGTATGAGGTGATATCGGTGAAGGGGGGAAACATCCGGGAAAGTATTCCCTGGTGTTTCACGTTTTCAGACAGATGAACTGGAGGGGAAAAGTTGCGAGTTTGATAGGTTAGGGATGCGTGGCGGACGAACGGGCTGCATATCCGGATTCGTCTCGTTGTTCTGAGCAACTTTCATGTAGAAAGTATTTTCATCTGAGCTACGGTTTATTTTATATTAATTTTAAAAGATTTAAATCATTTTTAGGATTTACTTAACTATTTAATTCTAACATTATCCAGAATAGTGTATCTTGACATCATCATGACGTCGTGAGTCAGCAGAGACGTTGGTAGGGTCAAACCGACGTGAGGTCCGCATGTCATTGGTGATTAATTAACTAATAGTTAATTAAGTTAATTAGTGATTAGATTAATCTAATTATGATTAATTAAGTTAATTAATTCTTTAATTAACTAATTAATTAATAATTTTATTATTATTATTATTATATATATTTTCTATAGCTTTTTTAAGCGTTCTAGGCGTGGGGCCCCCTGTCATTGGCACGAGGGGCCATAAGCGGCGTGGGTTCACAGGCGTCGGCGCCGGTGTGGGCACTTACCCGTCTGAGCACTGCCCGCAGGCGGGACGAGGCCGCCGGCACCGACGGCGGGCACGCTGCCGCTGCCAGCCGAGGCCACGGCGAGCGGAGGCGAGGTGGCGCCGGTCTGCGGCCTTTGGCCTTGTGGCGCGGGTGGCGCGACCATGAGAGGAGGAGATGGCGGGGACGGCGCGCCCGCACGCAGGCTATGGGCGCCCGGCGAGCAGACGCAGGTGGGAGGCCAGAGTGGCGGAGTGGCGCGATGGGCGGCCCGCCAAGGGATCTTGGCGCAACGGCCCAATGACCGGTGGCCACAGGCGGCGGCAGGCAGCCGCAGAGTGGGCGGCTGCAGGGCGTGTCGCGAGGAGGCGGAGGCCGAGCAGGACGGACCCGGCGAAGACCAGCGAGGGGGCGCGGCGAGGCCGGCCGCGAGTCTGCGGTGACCAGGGGGCGCGGGGTGGGCGTGGCGGACAGGGACGAGAGGAGAGACGGGAGGCGAGGCCATGGCCGAGTGGCGGAGCATGGGAGATGTCGTGAGCCGGAGGGCGGGCGGTGGTCGGGGCGCGCCGGGCGCTTATCGTGGGAGGGAGAGGAGGTCGGGGGCGTGGTGAGCGCGGTCGCGGGCGCGACCAGGGACGAGCCCGGGCGCGGCCAACGGCACGGCTAGCGGGCGCGAGGGCCATGGTGAGCGCGGGGGGCAAGGAAGAGGGTAGGAGAGGGGGAGGCCCGGGGCCTCACCGGGGTTCGCAGGGTCAAGGAAGCGGTGCTCGAGGTGGGGGACGGGGACGACGTGCGTAGGGGAGGCAGGCCGGCGGGGTGGAGGAAGCAGTCCGGCGGGGGGGAGCTCCGGGCGCCGACGTCGGCGTCGACGTGCAGGGGCGAGGGGATCGGAAGTCCTCCCGATCCAGATCCAAATCAAAGGGGGGAGTGGGGGAGCGAGTGGGCGACGGGGGTTGGTTAGTGTTTCCCCCTCGTGGGGATAAGGCAGGGGCGTGTCGGCCGGCTGGGCCAGGTGGGCTGGCCTGGCATGTGAGCGGGGCCGTCTAGCCCGGTTGGCCAGGCGGCCTTTTTTTGTTTGTTTTGTTTTGTCTTTTGCTTTTGTCTTTTCTTTTCTTATTTCTTTTCTGTTTTAATTCATTTAAAAGTATTTAGGCATTTTATAAAAATGTGTTTACTTCACCATAAATACCGATGCAATAATTGACATAGCCCGAACATTTTTATTTTAGCATTTGAAAACTTTTGTCGTTTTGACTTATTTAGGATTTAAATTTGAATTGTTTTTGAACTAACTTGAGTTTATCAACAGTAACCGAGGTGACGTGGCATCCTTAGTAGAGGGTTACTGTAGTTTAATTACCCGGGCGTCACATGGACGGTGGTAGCAGCCTCAATCTGCTCTATCAAGACACAATGCGCAAAATGGGCATTAATCCATCAAGTATCAAGACAACAAAGACTACCTTCAAAGGAGTCATACCAGGTGTAGAAGCCCGCTGTACGGGCTCAATCGCACTAGAGGTTGTCTTTTGATCCCTCGACAACTTCCAAAGCGAAGAGTTAATCTTCGACATCGTCCCATTCCGCAGTGGTTATCATGCACTGCTCGGACGGACTGCATTTGCTCGGTTCAACGCGGTGCCGCACTATGCTTATCTTAAGCTCAAGATGCCCGGTCCACGCAGCGTCATAACGGTCAACGGAAACACGGAACGCTCCCTCCGTACAGAGGAGCACACCGCTGCCCTAGCAGCAGAAGTACAGAGCGGCCTTCTCAAGCAGAACCGTAATCCGGCTGCCGAGCCCCTGGACATCGTAAAGAGGGTCCAGACTACGCTGCAATAGGACAGCTCAGCTCATCAAGAGCTCGATTAGCAATTTGGCCTCTGTCCCAGCCGCGATCAGGTAGTGGCATTCGTACCACGCGTACATAATTACGCACTAGAAATTCCATGGGCATTGACGGAGGCACAACTAGCTTGTGCTCCATAGTTCGGCTCGACCGATCCCGGACACACATATACTTTCACTATTTCCTTTTTCCTTTTCAGGTTTCTTTTACATAGGCCTTCTTTGACGGCCCGACTACCGGTCCTGTCAAAGGATAAAAATACCAAGATGGCAAGAAGCACAGACATATAGGGGAAGCTCTAGAGGTCAATTCAACGACCACTCTACCTGTTGTCAGGACCCCCACGCAGCTCGCCTTTGGTCATGGCATGTTAAATAGTCAGTTGCTTATCGCACTATTTGTATTAATGCGCTTTGACGCATTAACCCAGTTATAATGGAAGCAGTTCGTGGCCCAAGTTTAAGGGCCCCAGATATTACCTCTGCTCTCTTTCTGTTTTCCTTTTCCCATTGGCAACTTATCTTCTAGCACCCGTACACTTTGGTGTGTCTCATATTTGCCAGGGGCTCCCCAGCGCCCCACAATACGGCAACAAAGTCCGAACACTTTCTATAGTATAGTTTGGCACCCCGAATTTAGCATTATATGCATTGGCTCCGAATCATGTCTTTGGTCAATAGTTGGGTTGCCCGGCTCCTGTGCTTGCTACCTTACGTTCCGCTATATCGGCTAAGGTAGTAAAGGGAGAACTACTGTGATTGTGCCTTGCTTTATCCAAAGGAGCACCTCAATAGAGAAAGCCGAAAGCTGACTGTCATGATGCGGAGAGAGCCGGTCAGCTGTTCGGAGGTTGCAAATTGTTGAAGATTTCTTCCATGTTACGCGAAGGATCGGTACTTCCCGATCAGACGCGTATAGCACTCTAGTTCGGAAACTAGGGGTTGCGTCCATGTTTTTATTGTCGAACTCCTATGGCTAAGTGAGGGCGTTAAAGCCGAATAGTCTGGTTGCCTGGTTCGTTGCGCTAAACAACTCCTTCAAGGACCATATAATTGGATCAAGATTGTTTAGATTCCATCCCGAACATCTCCGTACTACCTACGTGGGGGCAAAAGCCGACGCCTGGCCAACCCTCAGATTTCATACAACACGGCCGCACAGGACGTAAAATTAAAAACATAACAATCATTATATTACAAACCCATTTTGTTTCATCAAACAAGGCAAAGACAACACAAATGTATTCATTCAAAAATAATGTCCTGCCCACACTGCGTTACCAGAATGCGAGACCCCTCCAGGACATCCGCAAAATAGCGCTCGGGTGTGCCGTGCTCCTTGCCCTCTGGCGGCCCCCTGGCCAGCTCGACGGCATTCATCTTCGCCCACCACATCTTGCAACGGGCGAAGGCCATACGCGCACCTTAAATACAGACCGATCGCTTGACGACGTCCAGCCGAGGACGTGCGTTCACCAGCCGCCTCACGAGTCCGAAGTAGCTGCCGGGTATAGCTTCGGCTGGCCATAGCCGGATTATCAAATCCTTCATGGCTAGTTCGGCCACCCTATGCAGCTCCATCAGCTGTTTCAGCTGATCGATGAAGGGCACAGGATGCTCTGGCGCAAGATATTGCGACCAGAACAGCTTCTCCGTGGAGCTCCCTTCTTCGGCTCCGAAGAATTTCGCGGCGTCGGACACACTTCACGGCAGATCAGCAAAAGCCCCTGGAGAACTCCGAATCCGGGTTAGTAAAAGATACTTCCTCTTTGCATATTTGCTTTGCACACTGAATGCCTTACCCACCGCGATCTTCCTCGCCTCTTGGATCTCTTGGAGGGCGCCCTGGGCCTCATTCTGGGACGTCTCCGCGCTCTGACGAGCCTTGGAAATTTCATCCTCTTTAGCCGACGCGTCACGCTCCAAGGTCTCGCACTTCTTCACCGCGTCATGGAGCTCTTGTTGGACCTCGTTGACCCGGGCCTTGAGCTTCTTACGGGCAGCCTTGCTCCTTGATGCCTTCCCTAAACCGCCCGGGGCCTTTTCAGGGCCTCAACCTCGGTCGTTGCTCCTATACATATAAGGACACTTCGGTCAATATATATCATCCTACACTTTCTGAATACTTCTTGAGTTATTACATACCTTGATTCTCCTGGAGCTGCCTCTTCACCTGGCCGAGCTCCTCCTCGGCCTTCTCCAGTCTCCGCTTAAGTTCGGAGACTTGGCAAAGATGTGGTATGGCGGCAGCACACTGCATATTCATTCCCGACAAATTTAGTTAGTTTCCTATAATAAAGGATTGATCCTCTGTCCGGCTTTTCTTTCCGAACACCAGACAGCGTCTCAGGGGCAAGTGACTATATTGGGATTTTTACGTCGCTTACCTCAAAACGTGTCAGCAGGCTTCTGCAGGCTTCGGTCAGTCCGCTCTTGGCGGACTGGACCCTCTCAATCACCGTACCCATAAGGATACGGTTGTCACGCCCAAGATGCGACCCTATCCTAAAGGAACTCGATGGTCCCACCAAGGATAGAAGCGCATCTTGAAGACGCTTTTGCAAGGTGGATATCATTAGATCAACATTACATAATACATAGGGATACATACATAAGGCACGAATGCCACAAGAATACATCATCGTCATACAAGAACAACATCCGACTACGGATGAAACATAAACAGAAACTCAAACAATATCCACCCTGCTAGCCCAGGCTGCCAACCTGGAACCTATCCCCTGATCGAAGAAGCAGAAGAAGAACTCAAGACAATCAAGCATCGCTCTCGCGTCATGATCATCGCAAACCTGTACCTGCAACTGGTGGTGTAGTAATCTGTGAGCCACGAGGACTCAGCAATCCCATTACCATGGGTATCAAGACTAGCAAATCTTAATGGGTAAGGAAGAGGTAAAGTGGTGAGGTTGCAGCAGCGACTAAGCATGTATGGAGGCTAACATACGCAAATGAGAGCGAGAAGAGAAACAAAGGAACGGTCGTCAACTAGTAATGATCAAGAAGTGATCCTGAACTCCTACTTACGTCAAGCATAACCCAGAAACCGTGTTCTCCTCTCGATCAACCCCGAAAAGAGACACTCACGGTTACGCACACGGTTGGTGTATTTTAGAAGAGTTTACTTCAAGTTTACTACAACCGGATATTAACAAATTCCCATCGCCACATAACCAGCATACGGCTCTCGAAATTTCAAACCCTGCGGGGTGTCCCAACAGCCCATGATAAGCTCTCGCGATCAACGAAGGACATTCCTTCTCCCGGAAGACCCGATCAGTCTCGGAATCCGGCTACAAGACATTCGACAAAAAAAAACAAGACCAACAAAAGCCGCCCGATGCGCCGACAATCCCGATAGGAGCTGCACATATCTCGTTCTTAGGGCAACACCGGATGAGACAGGCTACGAGTAAAACCAAGCCTCGAGTTTCCCCGTGGTGGCCCCGCAAGCGGCTCGGTTCGAACCAGCACTTAGAGAAGCACTGGCCCGAGGGGGCTAAAATAAAGATGACCCTCGGGTTGGCCGACCCAAGGGAAAGGGTTTAGGTGGTGGTGAGGCAAATGGTAAAACCAAGGTTGGGCCTTGCTGGAGGAGTCTTATTCAAAGCGAACTGTCAAGGGGGTCCCATAAATCACCCGACCGCGTTAGGGACGCAAAATCCGGGAACATAATACCGATATGACGGAAACTAGGGCGGCAAGAGTGGAACAAAACACTAGGCATAAGGCCGAGCCTTCCACCCTTTACCAAGTACATAGATGCATTAATAATATAAGAGATATTGTGATACCCAACATAAACATAATCCAACATGGAGCAAACTTCATCTTCACCTGCAACTAGCAACGCTATAAGAGGGGCTGAGCAAAAGCGGTAACATAGCCAAACAACGGTTTGCTAGGAAGGGTGACAACGGTTAGAGGTTCATGGCAATTTGGGAGGCTTGAGCAGCAAGTGGTAGGTTGCGCAGCATAGCGATAGATCGAAGCAACTAGCATAGCAATGATAGTAGTGAGATCCAAGGTGACGGTCATCTTGCCTGAAATCCCGCTAGGAAGAAGAACGAGTTCATGAAGAAGACGAACGGAAGTAGTCGAACGAATCCTCACAATCGCAACATTACCGGAACCGAGAAGCAACACCGGAAAGAAACAAACAACATGATAAATGCACAAGCATAAACATGGCATGATGCACAATCGAGTATGATGCATGTCCGGTTTAAATGAGGCATGACATGGCAAAGTGCAACAAACAACACTACAAATTAAGTGGAGCTCAATATGCAACGAGTTGCATATCAACGAAACACCACATGCAATTATTTAGTTTAATCTCGTTTAAGCTACCAAACAATATTAAATGTTGTTAAACATGGCAAGAGGTGAAGCATAAGTAAACTAACTATTTAGGCAAATTTAAATAAGGCCGGAACAACAAATAACAATTCCGGAAAATCCTCATGAGCAATATTTTAGATTCGGTACTGTTCTGCCCTACAACATATTTTTTTTGTTATTATACAGGAAAATAAACTGCACCATGTTAAACTAGGCATTATTCCACCCCATTTACATATAAAGAACATTTAATTCCGAGTTACGGTTATTTAGTTATGAAATAAATCATTTTAACATGCCAGTTGAGTAAATTTAAACAAACAGCCTTTTAAACATTTTAAACATGCATGAAAGTTGCATATTATTAAACTACACAAATTTCTGAGCATTTTACATATATAAATTATTTTAATCCGATGCACCATTTGTGAGTTATTAAATGCATGATGTAAGAGGGTTTTACGTAAACCGGTAAATCATTTGGATAATTAGCAAAACGTCGAGCACAGGAAAAAAACGATGCGGGCGAATCTGGATCGAACTGGGTTGGCTTGGATGCTCACCTAGCTTGGCTCGGCCCAGTCGATCTGTAGGCTAGGCAGGCAGTTGGAGGGGAGGCGAGGTGGGCGCCGGGCCTTGGCGAGCAAGGAGGCCCACGCAGCACGATCGATCAATGAGCGGCGAGGCGAGCTGCTCGTCTTCTGAAAAACGAAGCAGCAGCAAAGCGGGGCGAGATCCGTTCAAAGTAGTGAAGCAGAGGCGCAGGACTGAGCGGGCGGCGCAGATGGCAACGGCGGCGGACCAAGGCGAAGCAGGGGAGGTCCGGCAGGGGCGCGGGAACTCAATTTCGTCCGGATCCGGCCGGACTTGGTCGCGGACGGCGCTAGGATGAGGAGGACACCGGCCTTGGCACGATGACGACGAGGCGGGCGACGGCTGGGAAACCCGGCGTGGACGAGCCAAATCCGAAGGCCGACGAGGACGCCCGGGGAACGAGGTAAGCTCAGGCGCAGCCATGGCGTCGCTGTTCTGTCCGGAGAAGAGGGAAAACGGGGTCGAGAGAGAGATGGAGAGCGAGGAAGGAGAAGCGGAGGGATGAGGAGAGGCCTAGAGCGGCTGCTGGTCCTTTGGAGCAGCCTTGGGCTGGAGGTAGCGCCTCGATCCATTCGGGATCGGCCTTTCGGCTGGCGGCGCGACAGTCTGACGAGGACGGCGGGGATCGGACCGAACTTCGCAGTGTGCTCGGGAGCCCTCGGCGGGGAGAGGTTCTTGGTAGCGACGGGTCGGCTCGCAGTGGCCGGAGGCTGGCCGGGTGGCTGGCCGGCAGAACTGCTCATGGGGACTCTGGCGAGCAAAGCTGGAGGAGAGGCGCGGGCTCGATGGTGCTCCGTGGTCGAGGTGGGGCCGAGGATGAGCGGGATCGACCCTGGCTCTCTCTTGCGGGTGTCCACGGTAGGAGGGATGGATCGATGGAATCGGTGGGTTGTGGTTGGCCCGATTTGGAAAGCGAGGAGGAAGGTGGCGGCTTGATTGGTGATTTGGATCGGGAGGGATCCCAAGGAGGAGGAGACAGGGTGGAGGTTTTTGCGGCGGCGGGGAGGAAATGATTGATGGGACTGCCTAGTCTAGGGTTTGGACTGATTTATATAGCAAGAGGATTAAGGTTGGGATTAACTCGGAACGTCCGATCGGAATTGGGCGGTCGAGAAAAATATAGGTTAGGAAGTCCAATTAAGAAAACGGAGATATTTTGTAGATGTTTGGGGATGATCCGAACCCAACGGTGATGACTGTCCGTGTCGGGTTGTAACATCCCAAATTTTCAATTTGGAATGTTATACATTAGGTCATCATGCATATCATATTTTCTCGCATTTTTCCGATCCTAGAAATTTCACGCAACTCAAGGACCCTCGGAGAGAGTTGGAAGTTTCATAATTTTCATATTTGGGAATTCTCAAATTTTGAAAAAAATAGGATCATTGGATTATTTAAATTATCTTCATAAAGTTTTTCCTATAAAAATATTTCGAGAGGGAATAATATGACTTTCCCAAACAATTAGGAAAAATGAAGGTATTATAAATAAACCAAATTTGGTTTTGGAAGCTTTATTTTGCTTAGGCAAAAATGAGCATTTTAAAAAATTTACGCATGTTTGCTGTTTTTAAAGTTCATTTTGTTCGACTCATTTTTAGGAGTCGGGGAAAATTTGTTTTATTTAAATCCGAGTTCGTTTGGTATTTTTTTAATTCGTTTTGGTTTAATTTTTATTTAAAAAAAATTACCCCCCCTGGACCGAGGCCCAGCCGGCCCAAGCCAGCCAGGCCCAGGCCCAGCCCGCCCGCCCTCCTCCTCTCTCTCGCTCACATGCCGCCCGCTCGGTGTCCCGCCGCCCGACGGCCCGCCGCCCGAGTCCCGCCTCGACCCGGCGCTCCCTTGCCCCCTCCCAAGCCGCCGCCCCCTCCCTTTATAACCGACCCCCCCTTCTCTCACCCCACCATTGAGCCGCCCGACCCGCACCTCTTGCCAAAGCCTTGCGCGCCGCCGTGGGCCTTGCCGCCGCCGCCGTGGGCGCCGCCGCCGCTCGGCCGCCCGCCGCCTCGCCCGGACCCGCCGCCCTCTTCCCGAGCCCCCGGAGAGCCCCACGGCGATCACCGAGGTAGCCGCCGCCCAGCGCCCGGTCGGTTTTTCCCCTCGAACCGATCCGGTTTATTTTAAAAAAAATATGTTCGGTTTTTTTAAAACCTAGATTGGTTTTATTTTTTCGGTTTCTTAATTAATGAGCGTTCACCGAACCGTTCGTTTTTAGTGAACGCGTTCGTTAGATTCGATTACATTAACGAGCGTCCGCTTTTAACCCGTTCGTCGTTTTTCTTTTTAATCGGATTTAATCCGTTATTTTCGATTTGATTTCGATCCGATTTTCAAAACTGTTTTATTTCTCGATCGTTTATCGGAATCGGTGATTCAAGCGCTGGAGTTTAAATATGAAACCGCCGTTCGACTACCCTACTTTCACAGAGTTTTGCCACTGTGAAATTTTGACCTAATTTCAGATCGCTAAACCGAGTCGTTCTCTCTCGAGTTTCGATTTTCGGGTTTATTTTGATTCGATTCTTTTGCAACCAGGGTTCTTAAGTTGAACTTTCTGGTTAGATCTTTTATTCGAGATTTCCTGTGCATTAGATGAGTACTTATTGTATGCTTGTTGTTTGTCTGCGTTAGATCACCGGTCGCCGCTTATTACTTGAATCCCTAGGACTCGCGGATCATCGACAAGGCAAGTAACACTTTGATCATACTCTTCTCATACCCAGTTTTTATGCATTAGATCTATTCCTCAAACACTTGCATGGTTAGGATCTAATTAAATTGTGGGATGGGAAGTAGATTGAGTAGTACCTATTACCTGTTTTACTTATGAAACCTTGGGAGTTACTTCTCGTTTGCTTTTATGCCATGCTATGCTAGTAGGCGTGGATTGGGTGAGTGATATCCATGACGGATGTGAGATTGTTAATTAATGGTTTATCTAAGGTGGCAACCTAAACACACATCTGGGTGGATTGAGGCACTGGTTTCCATCGAGACTTACTGTATTTCTTGGACCGCCACCTGTGCTCTAAGGGATCATAAGATTATTCAAGCTGGAAACTTCCGTGTGCAGCCACAAGCCAATTATGGGCTCTGGCGTAGTTGACTAAGTCGTCGAACTCTTACGGGTAGGCTAGCTGATGTAGGGGATGTAGGTTGGTACGGTCTACCCACATGTAAGGTGCTAAGCGCTTACGAAAGACTATGTCTCGGTCATCCGTTTCTCAAACACCATGTAGTCACGAGAACCAAGCGGAGGCGATCGAGTCTTAATGGGGAAAAGTCATAAACCTCTGCGAGTGTATAAACTAATCATGATTAGCCGTGTCCCGGTTATGGACATTTTGAGTATCCTGTAATTGAATATCATGTGAATCTCAACATGTTACTTCTAAATAAAAGTTATTGGGTTTTGATGAGTACTTTTTAATTGGGATTGAGGATCTCATCAACCATTCTCAATGTTTAACAACCACCATGATAGTTAAATAAAATTATTCCTTTGATGTAGGGAAAAATCAGCTTTATGCAAATGTAACAGTAGAGCCTTGCCACCAGCCATATATGCATGTAGTATAGACTTATTCATTCATTGCTCTTATGTGTTACATTGCCAAGATATTCCATGTCTTGACCGTTTTGGGCTGCAACTTTTCACGTTGCGAGACTTTTCGAATGACAGTAAGGTGTTAGGTCGTGGTTCTATACTCGGTGATGCCGTTGGAGTTGATGGACTCGCTTATCTTCCAAGCTTTCCGCTGTTATTATTAGATGGCCTTAAGCCATATTATTGTATTCAGTTCCCTTGTGGACAACGATGTAATGAGTGTGTGATTGCTACTCTGCTATAAATCCTTGAAATCTTGTGTGGTGTCGGCATTCTTGATCGAGGATGACACTTGAGCACGAGACTTGATCCATTTGGGTCTGGTCGCTCTGAGAGAATGGTATCGAGCACACACTGACCGTGAGACCACGACCACTAAGTTAAAGCCATAGATCACTCTCTCTTCCCATTTTCTAACTCCTCATCTTTTCTACTCTCTTTAGGATGACGGACGCGAAGATCAAGTACACCCAACCGGATGAAGGCACACCTTTTGGATTTCACTTGAAGGAAGTTACTAAGTACTGAACATTGGATTACCAAGTTTCACGGGACTTTCAACGCCACTCTGCTGAAGAGGAGCTTTGGAAGATTCATGCTCACGTTCGGGAAGGACATTCGCCCCAATCACCAAGCCTATAGATAGTGTTTTCGATTGCACCCACTTGGAGTGCAGGAAAGAGCATGGCAGCTCACATCACCATGGGGCGCATTGGAGAAGTTTATCAAGAAGACCTCAAGGACACCATCTACCAGATTTGCGGACGCCGAGATGACAACTGGGACGTCGTCAACACCAAGAAGGATAGGTCCATTGCAGCTTTCATCCAGGAGTTAAACCAGCACATTCGGCGCCAGAAAACCAAATGTGCAATGACATGTTGGAGTTGCGTAAGACAAAGGAAGGATCATCGAATGGAAGAAGAACTAAAGACTACGTAAGGACTACATGGACGAGATCGTAGCTCTGGCAAGACACAATAACGATCTTAAGTATGAGATCGAAGAGCTCAAGAAGAAGTTGGCGCTCAGGAATGAAGACCAGTATGTCGAATACCCAATCGACTACATCAACATAGACGACACAAATTCGGATCCAAGTGAACCCGACTTTGAAGACGAAGCTGGAGCAGACATCATGGAGTCTTCCACCGGTTCAAATTAGTAGAAGTCCCCCACATATTAGTAGTATTCCCTCCATGTAAACATTATAGTACACGCACTTTCGCGATAGTTAGATCGTTGTAAACCCTTGTTTGATTGAATGAAGTGATTTTGTGTGCATTTGCTCATGTGCATTTGGGTAGTGATTCCCCTTGGACCTCATTCTATTCTACATTTCTCTTCTCTTCTAAGCCCTTCAGATGCCTCCGAGACGCGACCCGGATTCGTTTTCCCACGAGAGATCACCCAATTGATCCAGCAATGAATACCTGATTCAAACATTGGTGCGAACAACAACAACAACAACAACAACCCACCGCCACCACCACCACTGCGGATCATCGACTCGTTTCCTTAGACTGAACCCGCGGTGTATTCCATAAGCACCGAGCCAATTGTAGCGGATGGTGGCTCGCAAGATAGGAAGGAGCTGACCACTGCAGGATGCACGGATGGTGAAAGAGTGAAGTTTGCAGCACATCAGCTTGAAGGACCCGCAGCGACATGGTGGGAGAATTTCACACCACTTACCCGTGAACAACATCACATGGGACCAGTTTGAGCAAGCTTCGCCTGCCCATGTTTCAGCAGGAGCCATGGCCATGAAGAAGCGTGAGTTTCGCAACTTCGCCAAGGAGGAAGGACTGTTGGCGATCGTGGATGACTTTAGCAAATTAGCACGTTATGCCCCGGATGACGTTGCTACTGAGATGCACTAAGCAGGAGAAGTTTCTAGAAGGTCTGAATGATGAGTTCAGATGCCGTTGATGGTAGCAAGTTTCAACAACTATCGGGAGTTAGTAGACCGAGCTCTCATGATTGAAGGAAGCAGCAGAAATTGAGAACTGCATAGCGGAAGTATGGACAAGGGAAGTATAACTCGGATCCCAATGAAGCCTCGTTATACCCTAAATCAGGAATTCAGTTTCAGCATACCCATGGAGGAGGTAATTCGCATAACCATAATGGCACCAAGAATGGGAGCAGGGAATGGAGGAAGCAGCGGACAGAACCGCACCAACCCGTCTACACCATCCAAGGTAGACCTGAGTCACATTACTTGCTTTAAGTGCCGCAAGACTGGGCATTATGCAAATGACTGCCTAGAAGGCCAGAATGGAAATGGCAATGGAAGCTCTGGAAAGAAGCCCAACCCTTTCAACAGGGGACAAGTGAACCACATTGATGTGGAGGAGGTTGAAGATCAGCCCGATGCAGTAATCGGTAAGTTTTTGGTTAAGTCATTTCTGCAGTTGTTCTTTTTGATACTGGTGCATCGCATTCATACATATCAAGGGGATTTGTGGATAAGTACAAGTTACCAACCCAAGCCCTTAGGTCACCCTTGCTAGTAACCTCACCCGGAGCAGAGTACATGGCTAGTAAATGGTGTGATCGACTGCCATTAAGGATTGGACACTATGTTTTCCCCTCGGACCTAATAGTTACGGAATCCCAAGGATTGGATGTGATATTAGGAATGGATTGGTTATCAAAGTATGGAGGAAACATAGATTGTACCACAAGGTCAATTTTGCTCACCACACCGAAGGAAGAAGGATTAAGTATGTATCACGGCACGAGCCGAGGAGAGCACAAGTTAATTGCTTATCGAGGGTGGTGCGGAAGAAGTACCAGTGGTAAAGGATTATCTGATGTATTTCGGAAGAGTTGCGGGAATGCCGCGGATAAAGACATTGAGTTTTTGATCGAGCTGTTGCGAGAACAGGCCCGATATCGAAACGACCGTCAGGATGCCCGCAAAGGATTTGGCGGAAATCAAGAAGCGATTAAGGAACTATTGGATAAAGGTTTTATTCGCCCAAGTTCTTCACCTTGGGGATCACCCGTTTTGTTAGTGGAGAAGAAGGATGGATCTTTGAGAATGGTTGTTGATTACCGTGGATTGAATGAAGTAACAATCAAGAACAAGTACCCACTACCGATGATAAATGATCTGTTTGATCGCTTGCAAGGAGCCAAAGTGTTTTCTAAGATCGACTTGCGATCAGGGTACCATCAGTTGAAGATTCGGGAGCAAGATATACCCAAGACAGCATTTACCACGAGATATGGACTGTATGAGTATACCGTTATGTCATTTGGACTGACTAACGCACCAGCCTATTTTATGAACCTGATGAACAAAGTGTTTATGGAGTTTTTGGACAAGTTCGTTGTGGTGTTCATTGATGACATTTGATTTTCTCGAAGAATGAAGAGGAACACAAGGAACATTTGAGATTGGTTTTGGAGAAACTGAGGGAACACCAGTTGTATGCCAAGTTCAGCAAATGTGAGTTTTGGCTAAAGGAAGTTGGATTTCTCGGACATGTTATATCCGGAGAAGGGATAGCAGTTGACCCCACAAAGGTCGAGACCGTAACCAAGTGGGAAGAACCAACGACAGTTGGAGAGATTCGGAGTTTCCTTGGACTCGCAGGATACTACCGAAGATTCATTGAGAATTTCTCAAGGATTGCAAAGCCTATGACAGAATTGTTGAAGAAGGAAAACAAATACATATGGACCGAGGACTGTGAGGCAAGTTTTAGGAGTTGAAGAAAAGATTGGTTACCTCACCAGTTTGATATTGCGGATCAAACTAAGGATTTTGAGGTGTATTGCGGCGCTTCACGTCGAGGACTTGGAGCAGTGCTTATGCAAGAAGGAAGAGTTGTTTCAGTATGCTTCCACGACAACTTAAGCCCCATGAGTTGAATTATGCCACTCATGATTTGGAGTTAGCAGCCGTTGTGCATGCCTTGAAGACGTGGAGACATTTTCTCATTGGAAATCATTGTGAAGTATATACGGATCACAAGAGTTTGAAGTACATCTTCACACAGAAGGAATTGAATCTCAGACAAAGGAGATGGTTAGAGCTAATCAAGGATTACGATATGAGATTGCATTATCACCCCGGGAAGGCTAATGTCGTAGCAGACGCATTGAGCCGTAAGAGCCACGTCAATACCCTAATGAAGGGAGGAATACCCAAGGAATTAGCCGAGGACCTTCGAGAGCTATGTTTGGAAATAGTTCCTAGAGGCTATGTAGCAGCATTGGAGATTCAGTCGACACTGATGGACAAAATCAGAGAAGCCCAAAAGGCAGATATGGAAGTTGCCTCTATAAAGGAGAAAATGAGCAAAGGAAAAGCTAAAGGATTTCGTGAGGATGAGCACGATACCCTATGGTTTGAAGACCGTGTTTATGTGCCCAATGACCCAGAGATCGGGAAGTTGATTTTGCAAGAAGCCCATGATTCACCCTATTCGATTCACCCAGAAATACCAAGATGTATTTGGATTTGAAGAATATTTTCGGTGGACCGGAATGAAGAAGGATATTGCGGAGTATGTAGCAGTTTGCGCGTATGTCGAAAGTAAAAGCGAACATCGAAGCCAGCAGGATTGTTACAACCATTGCCGATACTCGAATGGAAGTGGGATAAACTAGGCATGGATTTCATCACAGGTTTGCCAAAGACCCGTTCAGGATATGACTCGATTTGGGTCATAGTCGACCGTTTGACCAAGGTAGCTCATTTCATTCGATCAAGACTACCTATAGCAGTGCTAAGTTGGCGAAGATATACATGACCAGAATTGTATGCCTACACGGAGTTCCGAGGAGCATTGTATCAGACAGAGGAACCCAATTTACTTTGAAATTTTGGAACCAGTTGCACGAAACATTGGGAACCCGATTGGAATTCATCAGCTTTCCACCCACGCACCGATGGACAGACCGAGAGAGTCAATCAGATTTTGGAAGACATCTTTGAGAGCTTGTGCACTAGATTATGGATCTAGTTGGGATGATAATTTGCCGTATGCAGAATTTTCCTACAATAACGATTACCAAACCAGCTTAAAGATGGCACCTTCGAGGCCTTGTATGGAAGAAGGTGCAGGACACCGTTGTCATGGGACGGCGGAGATCGTCGGTTGTTTGGACCAGATTTGATTAAGGAGTCGAACAGAAAGTTAAGTTGATTGAGACAGCTCAAGGTAGCCCAGTCCGAACGGAAGAGCTATGCCGATTCAAAGCGCCAGCGATTGAGTATGAAGTTGGAGCAGTATATCTCGAGTATCCCCGCCGAGGAGTTAAGCGTTTTGGAGTTAAAGGAAAGTTAGCACCCGTTTAGTTGGACCATATAAGATTTTGCAACGCATGGGAGAAGTTGCGTATAAGTTGGAATTGCGGAAGGACTGTCGGGAGTTCATGATGTATTCCATGTTTCTCGATTGAAGAAATGTCACCCGAGATAGCGAGAGGTACCGTTAAGAGACACAAGTGCCATTGGAAGCAATTCAGTTGAAGGATGACTTGACATATGAAGAAAAGCTAGTTAAGATTCTCGATTATGCCAAAGAGAGTTACCCGACAAGGTTATCAAGTTTTGCAAAGTTCGGTGGAGCCACCACACCGAGGATGAAGCCACACAGGAAAGAGAGAAGTTTTGCTAGGACCACCCACACCTATTTTCTAGCCAACCCGAATCTCGAGGGCGAGATTCATCTTAAAGGGTAGGTTTGTAACATCCCAAATTTTCAATTTGGAATGTTATACATTAGGTCATCATGCATATCATATTTTCTCGCATTTTTCCGATCCTAGAAATTTCACGCAACTCAAGGACCCTCGGAGAAGTTGGAAGTTTCATAATTTTCATATTTGGGAATTCTCAAATTTTGAAAAAATAGGATCATTGGATTATTTAAATTATCTTCATAAAGTTTTTCCTATAAAAATATTTCGAGAGGGAATAATATGACTTTCCCAAACAATTAGGAAAAATGAAGGTATTATAAATAAACCAAATTTGGTTTTGGAAGCTTTATTTTGCTTAGGCAAAAATGAGCATTTTAAAAATTTTACGCATGTTTGCTGTTTTTAAAGTTCATTTTGTTCGACTCATTTTTAGGAGTCGGGAAAAATTTGTTTTATTTAAATCCGAGTTCGTTTGGTATTTTTTTTAATTCGTTTTGGTTTAATTTTAATTTTTAAAAAAAATCACGCCCCCCCTGGACCGAGGCCCAGCCGGCCCAAGCCAGCCAGGCCCCAGGCCTAGCGCGCCCCGGCCCACCTCCCTCCTCTCCCTCGCCATGCCAGCCGCCGCCCGCTCGGTGTCCCACAGCCGCGCCCGCCGCCCGAGTCCCGCCTGACCCGCGCTCCCTTGCCCCCTCCCAAGCCGCCGCCCCCTCCCTTTATAACGGACCCCCCCTTCTCTCACCCCACCCTTGAGCCATGACCCGCACCTCGCGCTTGGCCGCCGCCGCCCGTGGGCCGCCTTGCCGCCGACGCCGACCCGTCGCACCTCGCCCGGACCCGCCGCCCTCTTCCCGAGCCCCCCCGGAGAGCCCCGCCGGCGATCACCGGAGGTAGCCGCCGCCCCGCGCCCGATTCGGTTTTTCCCCCTCGAACCGATCCGGTTTATTTAAAAAAAAAATATGTTCGGTTTTTTAAAAACCTAGATTGGTTTTATTTTTTTCGGTTTTCTTAATTAATGAACGTTCACCGAACCGTTCGTTTTAGTGAACGCGTTCGTTAGATTCGTTCTGTTAACGAACGTCCGCTTTTTAACCCGTTCGTCGTTTTTCTTTTTAATCGGATTTAATCCGTTATTTTCTGATTTGATTTCAGATCCGATTTTCAAAACTGTTTTATTTCTCGCTCGTTTATCGAATCGGGTGATTCAAGCGCTGGAGTTTAAGAACGAAACCGCCGTTCGACTACCCTACTTTCACAGAGTTTTGCCACTGTGAAATTTTGACCTAATTTCAGATCGCTAAACCGAGTCGTTCTCTCTCGAGTTTCGATTTTGGGTTTATTTTGATTCGATTCTTTTGCAACCAGGGTTCTTAAGTTGAACTTTCTGGTTAGATCTTTTATTCGAGATTTCCTGCATTAGATGAGTACTTATTGTATGCTTGTTGTTTGTCTGCGTTAGATCACCGGAGTCGCCGCTTATTACTTGAATCCCTAGGACTCGCGGATCATCGACAAGGCAAGTAACACTTTGATCATACTCTTCTCATACCCAGTTTTATGCATTAGATCTATTCCTCAAACACTTGCATGGTTAGGATCTAATTAAATTGTGGGATGGGAAGTAGATTGAGTAGTACCTATTACTGTTTTACTTATGAAACCTTGGGAGTTACTTCTCGTTTGCTTTTATGCCATGCTATGCTAGTAGGCGTGGATTGGGTGAGTGATATCCATGACAGATGTGAGATTGTTAATTAATGGTTTATCTAAGGTGGCAACCTAAACACACATCTGGGTGGATTGAGGCACTGGTTTCCATCGAGACTTGCTGTATTTCTTTGGACCGCCACCTGTGCTCTAAGGGATCATAAGATTATTCAAACTGGAAACTTCCGTGTGCAGCCACAAGCCAATTATGGGCTCTGGCGTAGTTGACTAAGTCGTCGAACTCTTACGGGTAGGCTAGCTGATGTAGGGGATGTAGGTTGATACGGTCTACCCACATGTAAGGTGCTAAGCGCTTACGAAAGACTATGTCTCGGTCATCCGTTTCTCAAACACCATGTAGTCACGAGAACCAAGCGGAGGCGATCGAGTCTTGTGGGGAAAAGTCATAAACCTCTGCAGAGTGTATAAACTAATCATGATTAGCCGTGTCCCCGGTTATGGACATTTTGAGTATCCTGTAATTGAATATCATGTGAATCTCAACATGTTACTTCTAAATAAAAGTTATTGGGTTTTGATGAGTACTTTTAATTGGGATTGAGGATCTTGTCAACCATTCTCAATGTTTAACAACCACCATGATAGTTAAATAAAATTATTCCTTTGATGTAGGGAAAAATCAGCTTTATGCAAATGTAACAGAGAGCCTTACCACCAGCCATATATGCATGTAGTATATACTTATTCATTCATTGCTCTTATGTGTTACATTGCCAGCATATTCCATGTCTTGACCCGTTTTGGCTGGAACTTTTCACGTTGCGAGACTTTTCGACGACGAGTAAGGTGTTAGGTCGTGGTTCTATACTCGGTGATGCCGTTGGAGTTGATGGACTCGCTTATCTTCCAAGCTTCCGCTGTTATTATTAGATGGCCTTAAGCCATATTATTGTATTCAGTTCCCTTGTGGACAACGATGTAATGAGTGTGTGATTGCTACTCGCTATAAATCCTTGAAATCTTGTGTGGTGTCAGCATTCTTGATCCGTGGATGACACCGAGCACGAGACTTGATCCATTTGGGTCTGGTCGCTACACGGTTCGGGGAGTTTGGACATGCACGTGAGGTGCTTTGAAATGGCAAGAGAGGTTAGGTGGTCACGGTCAAGAGGGAAGCGAAAACCCGAATGCCCTCGGAACGGTCAACGAAAGCAGGGGGGACGTGGCAACTACGAACGGGTGCAAGCTTTATGAAAACATGCAGATGCAATGCGCATGATGCTATGAGATGAGATGCATGACATTGACAAAATGCAAAACAAAAGACAAAAACCCAACCACGGAGGAAATAATATATCGCATCTGCGGAAAAGGCAAGAGTTGGAGTTACGAATATGGAAAGTTGTATCCGGGGCGTTACATCACTCCACCACTATGAGAGGATCTCGTCCCGAGATCTAGGATGGCACCGGAGGGAAACGAAAGAGGAAGAGAATAGGTAAAACTAAGTTGCTTCTACAACAAACGAGTGAAACCATGAACCTTGAGAGGTTGAGCTAAATGAAAGAAAGCAAACAATGAAGATGAGCAAAATTGAAAACACTCCGTTAGAAAAGAGGAACAAGGGATACGACGAGAACCAAGAGGTTAAGTGATAAGATAGATATTGAAACCACTCCGGTTAAAACAAGATAGGAAGGAATAAGAATGATATAATCTGGACAACACTCCGGTAGAAAAGAGAAGAAAACTTGATGAGATGAAAAAATATTGACAAGATGATACAACACTCCGGTTAAATGGATAAGCAAGAAAAGAACACGATCCTCACAAAATGAGGTGATGGGTGAAGAGCACAACATCACAATGTCTCTGTAACGAAAGAATAGAAGTTAGACCGTTGGGATAAAGGGACGGAGAAGAAAATGACAACTTTTGCCACAAGTGAACTTGGAAAGCATCCTTGCAAAAAAAGAATCGAACGGAGTTGTTGGAAAATCAACAACGAGAAGCACAAGCTTGTAGTGGGCTTATGGAAAAGACCTCACAATTATGAGGTGAGCTTCTGCCACCTACGGAAACAAATAATTGGATTGATATCAACAAGGAGACGAGAAACTTATTTCACCGGGAGGACAAATGAAGAACTTGGGTCATTTATAAGCACCATAAATTGCAACTATCCTTAGGGAAAGCTTTAGGTGAAATATAACCCAAGATAACTCCAATGAAGAGATTGATGGATTTAAATACCTCATTCTTGACAACATGTGAATCATGAAGCATGAGGAGAAATTGCCAAGGATGACATAACACCATCTCAAAAGATAAGGTAGAAAGAATTGCACTTTGGAATGCAAGATGAAGATTATTTGAACTCCTCAAAACAAAACATGTGTTGAGCACCATGTTTATTTTTAGAGTATAGCTTGGCGGATCATAACTTCGAGAAAATGTTGAAGAACAATTGAAGAATGAAAAGAATCCTTGACAAACCATCATGTAGAACCTCCATGAAGAACTCCGGTAATACAAGGATGATAGAAAGAAAGAGAAGTTGAAAACACAAGGTGAAGCCTCGCAATGATTTAGATGGAGCTTCGCGATTATATAACCGAGAGGACTTGGAACTCCGGAAAAGAAAAGATGAAAACACTTAACTAGAATTACTTCATCATGAACAATCTCCGAAGGGAGGGATTAAACACTTGGATGAAACAAGAACAAGAATTATGTTATGCTTATCCTTCACCAATTTAGATTGATGACAAGCAACGGATTTGGCATACTACTTATTCCCGTGGAAAGGATTAAGATAGATATAGCGCAAACTTGAGAAGGTATTGATGGAACCACCGGTGGAATTTGGAAACAACGAATGAATTAATATGATAACAAAGGAAGTGAAATCTTGAACGAACCACCATAAGAATTGAAAATGAACGTAGAAAAGGCACAATTCACCGGGAAGAATTGGAAAACGAATGAAGATGCTTGAGAGAATTTAGATACAAGAGAATGAAGAGATCATGAACTGATTAGAGGATATTTGAATGATTCACCAGTAAGATTTGGAGAACGGTAGCTACACGCTGAGAATGAGGTTATGACATGATGGCCTACGGAGGAAAAAATGGAAGCAATTCATGAAATGCTCCGGATAGGTGAAAAGAATTCCCACAATCGAAAACAATTATGAGAGGATGGCATCAAGCTAGAACCATGAATCTTGAAGTGAATGGAGCAAGTTTTAAGAGAAACTCTTCTTCGGTCTTAGAATGTTGAGAAAGACGATGAGAAACCACCATGAATTGTTGAGATACACCGGGATGAAAATTGGAAAGGTTGAACCAACGATGAAAAGAATTTGAAAGATCTTGGAGAAAGACATATGACTGATGATAACCCATTCTTACGTCAAGCTTCGAAAATAATTTGGGAATAGCTCCGGGATAAATTAGAAGAGTCAGGTAATATCCTGGGAAAAGACCTGTGGGTTAGGGCCCACTCAAAAGAAAACACCGTTGAACAATATTAAAGAGAGGTTGCACTGGTTGAATTAAATGGTTTGAATGGGATAACAACCTTGAAATATCTTGAACAGATTGAGAATGGAAAAGACGAGCCTTCTGAGATATCCTCAACACTCCAGAACAAATGAATAGCGAGAAGTGAATGATTAAGAGGTGCATCGGCACGAGAAATCATTAAAAACGAGGAAAGGAATATGATGAATATCGAAAGCTTGAATTGGATCCACTGGAGAAGAAACAACAATGAAGGATGATAAACTTGAAATTGTTGAGCATCTTCATGGGAAATCACCGGATAAGAACATTGAAAGAAAAGAATGAAGAGACTTCACATGAATAAATGGATACTTGATTAAAAAAATCTGAGTCCTTGAAGAAAAAGGGTGGGAGGGCGGGAAAACAAAGGCAACTTGGGGACGCATGAAACAGACACCATTGAGAAAAACTTAGAATTTATCTTGCGGATGTTGAAATGATCGGATCCACTTGATGAGAAGCACGCCGGTTGGAAAAGAATTAACATGACGACCTCGATGATCAAGAAGAATTAGTATTCACATAGCAATATGAGAACACCATTCAGGGAAGGTATGGATTCAACATTTGACTTCGAAGCAACTCGAATACCACAAATAAAACAAAACAAAGTATTTGGCTTGCCGAATAAGCCGGAACAAATACATATGATAGAGATTTACCCAATCTCATATCATGCATCTGTCAGAAAGATATTCTAGGAGCTACTTGAATCCCAACCTATAAACTCCCGAAACTTTCTGGTTATGCAATCAGGTGTTGGGGATACAGGGGACACAAAATATATCACCCAAACTAACAATACCTAGATCCAGCTGTATCCATCCTTCAACACATAACCAAGAAACCTTCGAAAATCGTGTACCTCAACCTTCGAAAAGCATCCGTTATACGAGCTATGGCAATACTCCCGAGCTCGCCCGATCTTCGGGTTATCGGGTTATCTCACCAACAACTGTACAAAAGAGATTTTCGATGTCGGCAAATCTCGTATTCCGAACTGCAACGATAAAATTGTGACAACAACACCTCGGAGCTCAACTCCGGGACACCGCCACAACCCCTAAATGTCGAGGCACCAAGAACAATGTTCTCGTCACAAAACCATCGAACGATTCCAAGATACCAGCGTGATCCTAAAAAATTAAGTGAAATTTGAGGAGAGGAAAGACAAAACATCTACGTCAGGAGGCCTCACCAGAGCGACGAAGGGACTGAGGAGTAAAAAGAATCCTACTCTCCGATATATATAATCCTAAGACTCAAAATAGTTTTCTTCTAGACACAACAACGGCCAACAAACAAGGGGGCTCCTATGGTCGGTCGAGGCTCTGATACCAACTTGCCACGCCCAAGATGCGACCCTATCCTAAAGGAACTCGATGGTCCCACCGAGGATAGAAGCGCATCTTGAAGACGCTTTTGCAAGGTGGATATCATTACATAATACATAGGGATACATACATAAGGCACGAATGCCACAAGAATACATCATCATCATACAAGAACAACATCCGACTACGGATGAAACATAAACATAAACTCAAACAATATCCACCCTGCTAGCCCAAAGCTTGAGCCAGAACCTATCCCCGATCGAAGAAGCGTAAGAAGAACTCAAGACAAGCAAGCATCGCTCTCGCGTCATGATCATCGCAAACCTGTACCGCAATCGGTGGTGTAGTAATCTGTGAGCCACGAGGACTCAGCAATCCCATTACCATGGGTATCAAGACTAGCAAAGCTTAATGGGTAAGGAAGAGGTAAAGTGGTGAGGTTGCAGCAGCGACTAAGCATGTATGGAGGCTAACATACGCAAATGAGAGCGAGAAGAGAAACAAAGGAACGGTCGTCAACTAGTAATGATCAAGAAGTGATCCTGAACTCCTACTTACGTCAAGCATAACCCAGAAACCGTGTTCTCCTCTCGATCAACCCCGAAAAGAGACACTCACGGTTACGCACACGGTTGGTGTATTTTAGAAGAGTTTACTTGAAGTTTACTACAACCGGATATTAACAAATTCCCATCTGCCACATAACCGCGGGCACGGCTCTCGAAAGTTCAAACCCTGCAGGGGTGTCCCAACTTAGCCCATGATAAGCTCACGCGATCAACGAAGGATATTCCTTCTCCCCGGGAAGACCCGATCAGTCTCGGAATCCCGGCTACAAGACATTTCGACAGTAATAAAACAAGACCAGCAAAGCCGCCCGATGCGCCGACAATCCCGATAGGAGCTACACATATCTCGTTCTCAGGGCAACACCGGATGAGACAGGCTACGAGTAAAACCAAGCCTCGAGTTTCCCCGTGGTGGCCCATGAAGTAAGTCGGTTCGAACCAGCACTTAGAGAAGCACGGCACAGGGGGCTAAAATAAAGATGACCCTCGGGTTGGCCGACCCAAGGAAAGGGTATAGGTGGTGGTGAGGCAAATGGTAAAACCAAGGTTGGGCCTTCTTTGGAGGAGTCTTATTCAAAGCGAACTGTCAAGGGGTCCCATAAATCACCCGACCGCGTTAGGGACGCAAAATCCGGGAACATAATACCGATATGACGGAAACTAGGGCGGCAAGAGTGGAACAAAACACTGCATAAGGCCGAGCCTTCCACCCTTTACCAAGTATATAGATGCATTAATAATATAAGAGATATTGTGATATCCCAACATAAACATAATCCAACATGGAGCAAACTTCATCTTCACCGCAACTAGCAACGCTATAAGAGGGCTGAGCAAAAGCGGTAACATAGCCAAACAACGGTTTGCTAGGAAGGGTGACAACGTTAGAGGTTCATGGCAATTTGGGAGGCTTGAGCAGCAAGTGGTAGGTAGTGCAGCATAGCGATAGATCAAGCAACTAGCATAGCAATGATAGTAGTGAGATCCGAGGTGACGGTCATCTTGCCTTGAAATCCCGCTAGGAAGAAGAACGAGTCCATGAAGAAGACGAACGGAAGTAGTCGAACGAATCCTCACAATCGCAACATTACCGGAACCGAGAAGCAACACCGGAAAGAAACAAACAACATGATAAATGCACAAGCATAAACATGGCATGATGCACAATCGAGTATGATGCATGTCCGGTTTAAATGAGGCATGACATGGCAAAGTGCAACAAACAACACTACAAATTAAGTGGAGCTCAATATGCAACGAGTTGCATATCAACGAAACACCACATGCAATTATTTAGTTTAATCTCGTTTAAGCTAGCAAACAATATTAAATGTTGTTAAACATGGCAAGAGGTGAAGCATAAGTAAACTAACTATTTAGGCAAATTTAAATGAGCCCGGAACAACAAATAACAATTCCGGAAAATCCTCATGAGCAATATTTTAGATTCGGTACTGTTCTGCCCTAATACATATTTTTTTGTTGTTAAACAGGAAAATAAAATGCACCATGTTAAACTAGGCATTATTCCACCCCATTTACATATAAAGAACATTTAATTCCGAGTTACGGTTATTTAGTTATGAAATAAATCATTTTAACATGCCAGTTGAGTAAATTTAAACAAACAGCCTTTTAAACATTTTAAACATGCATGAAAGTTGCATATTATTAAACTACACAAATTTCTGAGCATTTTACATATATAAATTATTTTAATCCGATGCACCATTTGTGAGTTATTAAATGCATGATGTAAGAGGGTTTTTCTGTAAAACTGGTAAATCACTGGATAATTAGCAAAACGTCCAGAACAGGAAAAAAAAATGATGCGGGCGAATCTGGATCGAATCGGGTTGGCTGGGATGCTCACCTAGCTGGGCTCGGCCCAGTGTCGGTCTGATAGGCTAGGCAGGCAGTTGGAGGGGAGGCGAGAGGTGGGCGCTGGCCTTGGCGAGGCAAGGAGGCCCACGCGACGCCGATCAATGAGCGGCGAAGCGCGAGCTGCTCGTCTTTGAAGAACGAAGCAGCAGCAGCGGGACGAGGAGCCGTTCAGCGAAGCGGCAGAGGCGCAGGACTGAGCGGCGGCGCAGATGGCAACGGCGGCGACCAAGGCGGCAGGGAGGTCCGCAGGGCGCGGAACTCGATTCGTCCGGATCCGCGGACTTAGTCGTGACGGCGCTAGGATGAGGAGGACACCGCCTTGGCGCGATGACGACGAGGCGGGCGACGGCTGGGAAACCCGGCGTGGACGAGCCAAATCCGAAGGCCGACGAGGACGCCCGGGGAACGAGGCAAGCTCAGGCGCAGCCATGGCGTCGTTGTTCCTGTCCAGGAGAAGAGAGGAAGAGCAGGGGGTCAGAGAAAGAGATGGAGAGCGCAAGGAAGGAGAAACAGAGGGATGAGGGAGAGGCCTGGAGCGGCTGCTGGTCACTGGAGCGGCGCGGGCTGGAGGTAGCGCCTCGATCCATTCGGGATCGAAGCCTTCGCCGGGCGCGCGACGGTCCCGACGAGATGGCGGGATCGGACCGAACTCGCAGTGTGCTCGGAGCCCTCGGCGGGAGAGGCTGGCGCGCGACGGGTCGGCTGCAGTGGCCGGAGGCTGGTCGGGTGGCTGGCCGCGAACTGCTCCCCTGGGACGACGGCAGGCAAACTGGAGGAGAGGCGCGGGGCTCAGTGGTGCTCCGGAGTCGAGGTGGGGCCAGGGATGAGCAGGGATTGACCCCTGGCTCTCTCTTGCGGGTGTCCCTGGTAGGAGGGGATGGATCGATGGAATCGGTAGGTTGTGGTTGGCCCGATTTGGAAAACGAGGAGGAAGGTGGCGGCTTCGGTTGGTGATTTGGATCAGGAGGGGATCCCAAGGAGGAGGAGACAGGGTGGAGGTTTTTGCGGCGGCGGGGAGGAAATGATTGATGGGACTGCCTAGTTTAGGGTTTGGACTGATTTATATAGCAAGAGGATTAAGGTTGGGATTAACTCGGAACGTCCGATAGGAATTGGGTGGTCGAGAAAAATATAGGTTAGGAAGTCCAATTAAGAAAACGGAGGTATTTTGTAGATGTTTGGGGATGATCCGAACCCAACGGTGATGACTGTCCGGGTCGGGTTCGGGGGGAGTTTCGGACACGCACACGAGGGTGCTGCGAGCTGGCAAGAGAGGTTAGGTGGTCACGGTCAAGCGGGAAGCGAAAACCCGAATGGCCTCGGAACGGTCAACGAAAGCAAGGGGGCGTGGCAACTACGAACGGGTGCAAGCTTTATGAAAACATGCAGATGCAATGCGCATGATGCTATGAGATGAGATGCATGACATTGACAAAATGCAAAACAAAATACAAAAACCCAACCACGGAGGAAATAATATATCGCATCTCCGGAAAAGGCAAGAGTTGGAGTTACGAATATGGAAAGTTGTATCCGGGGCGTTACAACGATGCTCGTCCACAATGGAGGCAGCTCGAAGCGCCTCCATAAGATTATTCGGTGCCCCTGGTTGGACAGGGGCCACCGATGGAATGGGCGCACCCCCCTCTTTCAAAGGAGGTCGCTCGCCGGATTCCGGAGCCGTATGGGTCTCTGTAATCATATTCGGCTGAGGGCCGAACTGAATGCGGCCCTCCTCGCCAGTCTCCGTGGGGATTTGACCCCTCGTGTGTCCGGCGGTAGGGGATTCACCCTCTGGCGCCCCCTTGACAGCATCCGGAGCCTCTCCTCGACCTAGAGCGGTCCTTCAGGACAACACCTCGGTGTCGTCCATGGCCTTGGGAGAGTGAGCGGTCGGCGGTGACATGCTGGCCATCTCCTTGGAGTCCAGCGAACCTCCTGACGAGGATCGCTGGAAGCTGTCATGGGCCGGACTGAAATAACACAATTAACCATGTCAATACAATGAGGAGAAGAGGCTGGATATATGGATATGCATGAATCATAGCACTTACGATGCGGCCTCAGGCTTAGCGCGGGGGCGGCGCTCTGGACTACTGTCGACATCCCATACGGAGTTATCCACAAAGGATCCCTTCCTCTTCTTGGGCGTCCCCACCTCCAGATTCGTGGAGGCCGCCCTCTTCTCCCTCCCCTCATCGCGGGGAGGGATCTCCTCCTCCTCCTCATCCTCCTCCTCCTCCTCCTCGTCCTTAGGGATGGAGGAATGGGTCTCTTCGTCTTCGGACGTTACGTCCGAAGTGCCCTTACGACGGGGGGCACCTTTGGCCCCCTTGGCCTTCTTCTTGGCCTTCTTCTCCGGCTCCTTATAGGGCACCGGCACCAGCATCTTCGCTAAACACGGGATGACTGGTTCTTCAGGTAGCGGAGCCGGACACAGGATCCGCTTCGCCCTCTCCATCCAGTCCTGAAGAAGGAATGATGGAAAGCTCAGACATCATCCTTGAAACAAGCAAGTAGGGGATGCGTTAAAAATAACATACCTTGCTGGCGAGGTGGTTAATGTCGTGCCCGCGGTCTAAATCTGTGGCCGGCGGTTTCTCGTTGCCCTTGAAGAGCAACTTCTAGGCACCTTCGTGAGTGGTTTTGAAGAGCCTCTTTAGTGTATGGTGCTTCTTCAGATTGAACTTCCATAGAGGGCGGCTTCGGCTTTGGCACGGGAGAATCCGGCGAACTAGCATCACCTGGATTACATCGACAAGTTTGACATCCTTGTCCACCATGCTTTGAACGCGCGTCTGCAGCGCTGTCAAATCATCTGGCGAACACCAGTCCGGGCTCTTCTCGACCCAGGAGGTAAGTCGCATGGGAGCGCCAGAGTTGAATTCGGTAGCCGCGGCCCAGGTGGCGCCGCAGGGTTCTGTAATATAGAACCATTGTTTCTGCCATTCCTTTACCGTCTCCACCAAAGTGCCTTTTTTGGCCAGGAGACATTGGCCAGCTTGCTCACTATGGCGCCTCCGCACTCCGCGTGCTGGTCATCCACCACTTTCGGCTTCACATTGAAGACCTTAAGCCACAGCCCGAAGTGGGGTTGGATGCGGAGGAAGGCCTCACACACGACGATGAACGCCGAGATGTTGAGGAAGGAGTTCGGGGCCAGATCATGGAAATCTAGTCCGTAATAATACATTAGACCGCGAAAGAAAGGGTGAAGTGGAAACCCCAGTCCATGGATGAACTGAGGGAGGAAACTACTCTCTCAGTAGGCTTCAGGGTGGGGACGACATGCCCCTGGGCCAGAAGGCGGTGGGTGATTTCCTTCGCCAAGTACCCGGTCGCTCGAAGCTCGGTAATGTCCTTCTCCTTGACGGAGGAGACCATCCATTTGCCTTGACCTCCGGATCCGGACATGGTCGGATGCTTTCCGGAGATGGAGAAAGATGGGGACTTGGGCGCTGGAGCTCAAGGGTGGAAGGGCAGAGGAAGGAGAAGGCATGAGTAGACAAGGGCGAATTCTTATCCCCTTATAAAGGGTCGCGAATATCAAGCGCCTCCTCACTCGCCTTAAAACTCGCCTATTCCTAAGGGCTGTGTAAACGGCACGGTTGGGTTACCCATACCCGTATTGATGAAAATCCCACAATAAGGGGACATGATCTCTGCTTCGACAAGACGTGCCAATGGCAACCGCGTCTCGAAACGTGGAACGGCAGACACAAAACGGTTCAAAATTATGACCGGGGCCGATGTGATGTCATGTTGTGAAAAGTTGTCAGCGGATTGGACTCGTGGAGTATTATATTCTCTCTGCGGTTGTGTGCAGTGTGTGTTACAGGTTCGGATACAATCATCACGTCTGGAGACTATCTTGGAGTTTGGAAAGGGGAACCCGCCTTGCAATGACGAAGACAACTCTGCGGGCCGGAATCCTCGTCATTGAAGCCAGGTTCAGGGGCTACTGAGGGAGTCCTGGATTAAGGGGTCCTCGGGCGTCCGACCTGTGAGCCATGGGCCGGAATGATGGGCTGTGAAGATACGAAGACCGAAGACTGCACCCGTGTCCGCATGGGACTCTCCTTGGTATGGAAGGCAAGCTTGGCGACCGAATATATAGATTCCTTTCTTTGTAATAGACCTTGTGTAACCCTAGATCCTCCTGGTGTCCATATAAACCGGAGGACTTAGTCCGGAGGGGGATATACTCATTACCATAGTCATACAGGCTAGGCTTTTAGGGTTTAGCCATCTCTATTTAGTGGTAGATCAATCAAGCAGGAAGTAGGGTATTACCTCCATAGAGAGGGCCAGAACCTGGGTAAACATCGTGTCCCCTATCTCCTGTTACCATCGACCTTAGACGGACAGTTCAGGACCCCCTACCCGAGATCCGCCAATTTTGACACCGACAGCGGGTATCGTTATTTTCTGACCTTCACATATGATTTGAGCAGATATGGGTATATCTACTTGATGAAACATAAGTCTGAAACATCTGAAAAGTTCAAAGAATTTAAGAGTGAAGTGGAAAATCATCGTAACAAGAAAATAAAGTTTCTACGATCTGATCGCGGAGGTGAATATTTGAGTTATGAGTTTGGTCTTCATTTGAAACAATGTGGAATAGTTTCACAACTCATGCCACAAGGAACACCACAGCGTAATGGTGTGTCTGAACGTCGTAATCATACTTTATTAGATATCGTGTGATCTATCATGTCCCTTACCTATTTACCACTATTGTTTTGGGGTTATGCTTTAGAGACGGCTGCATTCATGTTAAATAGGGCACCATCTAAATCCGTTGAGACGACACCATATGAACTGTGGTTTGGCAAGAAACTTAAGTTGTCATTTCTTAAAGTTCGGGGCTGTGATGCTTATATGAAAAAGCTTCAACCTGACAAGCTCGAACCCAAATTGGAGAAATGTGTCTTCACAGGATACCCAAAGGAGATTGTTGGGTACACCTTCTATCACAGATCCGAAGGCAAGATATTCGTTGCTAAGAATGGATCATTTCTAGAGAAGGAGTTTCTCTCAAAAGAAGTGAGTGGGAGAAAAGTAGAACTTGATGAGGTAATTGTACCTTCTCCCGAATTGGAAAGTAGTTCATCACAGAAATCAGTTCCAGTGATTCCTACACCAATTAGTGAGGAAGCTAATGATGATGATCATGAAACTTCAGATCAAGTTACTTCCTGATGACCCACAAGTGTAGGGGATCTATCATAGTCCTTTCGATAAGTAAGAGTGTCGAACCCAACGAGGAGCAGAAGGAAATGACAAGCAATTTCCAGTAAGGTATTCTCTGCAAGCACTGAAATTATCGGTAACAGTTAGTTTTGTGATAAGGTAATTTGTAACGGGTAACAAGTAACAAAAGCAAATAAGGTGCAGCAAGATGGCCCAGTCCTTTTTGTAGCAAAGGACAAGCCTGGACAAACTCTTATATGAAGGAAAGCGCTCCCGAGAACACATGGGAATTATCGTCAAGCTAGTTTTCATCACGTTCATATGATTCACGTTCGTTACTTTGATAATTTGGTATGTGGGTGGACCGGTGCTTGGGTGCTTCCCTTTCTTGGAAAAGCATCCCACTTATGATTAACCTCTATTGCAAGCATCCGCCACTACAAAAGAAGTATTAAGTTAAACCTAACCATAGCATTAAACATATGGATCCAAATCAGCCCCTTACAAAGCAACGCATAAACTAGGGTTTAAGATTCTGTCACTCTAGCAACCCATCATCTACTCATTACTTCCCAATTCCTTCCTCTAGGCCCAAACAATGGTGAAGTGTCATGTAGTCGACGTTCACATAACACCACTAGAGGAAACACAACATACATCTCATCAGAATATCAAACGAATACCAAATTCACATGACTACTTATAGCAAGACTTCTCCCATGTCCTCAGGAACAAACGTAACTACTCACAAATCATATTAATGTTCCTAATCAGAGGGGTATTAATATGCATAAAGGATCTGAACATATGATCTTCCACCAGATAAACCAATTAGCATCAACAACAAGGAGTAATCAACACTACTAGCAACCTACAGGTACCAATCTGAGGCTTTGGGACAAACATTGGATACAAGAGATAAACTAGGGTTTTAGAGGAGATGGTGCTGGTGAATATGTTGATGGAGATTGACCCCCTCCCGCTGAGAGGATAGTTGGTGATGACGATGGTGATGATTTCCCCCTCCTGGAGGGAAGTTTCCCCGGCAGAACAACTCCGCCGGAGCCCTAGATTGGTTCCGCCAAGTTTCCACCTTGTGGCGGCGGTGTTTCTTCCCGAAAGCTTTTTTATGATTTTTTCCAGGGTAAAAGACTTCATATAGCAGAAGATGGTCAATGGAGGCCTGCCAGGGGGCCCACGAGGCAGGGGGCACGCCCCCCCACCCTCGTGGCCAAGGTGTAGGCCCCCTCTGGTTAATTCTTTCTCCAATATTTTTTATTAGATCCAAAAACTGCCTTTGTGAAGTTTTAGGACTTTTGGAGCTGTGCAGAATATGTCTCTAATATTTGCTCCTTTTCCAGCCCAGAATTCCAGCTGCCGGCATTCTCCCTTCTCATGTAAACCTGGTAAAATAGGAGAGAATAGGCATAAGTATTGTGACATAATGTGTAATAACAACCCATAATGCAATAAATATCGATATAAAAGCATGATGCAAAATGGACGTATCAACTCCCCCAAGCTTAGACCTCGCTTGTCCTCAAGCGGAAGCCGATAACGATAAATATGTCCACATGTTTAGAGATAGAGGTGTCGATAAAATAAAATACGGACATGAGGGCATCATGATCATTCTTATAACAGCAACATATATATATTGTCATATGATTTGTTATTTGTTATGATCAAGCAATAATCTATTCACAATTTCAAGTATGAATCGGAAATTTCATTGAGAACTAACAAACTATGATCTTGGTCATTGAAGCAATTGCAATTTATCATAACATCGGAAAGATTCATAACAAGAGCTTTTCAACACGTCCACATACTCAACTATCATTTAGTCTTTCACAATTGCTAACACTCACGCAATACTTGTGGTTATGGAGTTTTAATCGGACACAGAGAAAGATAGGGGCTTATAGTGTTGCCTCCCAACCTTTTACCTCATGGGTAATGTCAACAATAATATTTCATGATGACTTACATCCAATTGATATATATATATATATATATATATATATATATATATATATATATATATATATATATATATATATATATATATATATATATATATATATATATATATATATATATATATCGTGATCTTTCCAACACAAGGTGCTTGCCAAAGGATAAAATGTAAAAAGGAAAGGTGAAGATCACCATGACTCTTGCAAAAAGTATGAGACTGGAATAAAAGGTAGGCCATTCGTAGAGGGAAGCAGAGGTTTTCATGTGCTTTTATGGTTGGATGCACGAAATCTTAACACAAAAGAACGTCACTTTATATTGCCATTTGTGATATGGACCTTTATTATGCAGTCTGTTGCTTTTATTGCTTCCACATCACAAGATCGTATAAAGCTTATTTTCTCCACACTAATAAATCATACATATTTAGAGAGCAATTTTTATTGCATGCAACATGACAACTTACTTGAAGGATCTTACTCAATCCATAGGTAGATATGGTGGACTCTCATGGCAAAACTGGGTTTAAGGGTATTTGGAAGCACAAGTAGTATCTCTACTCGGTGCAAAGAATTGGCTAGCATGAGGGAGAAAGGCAAGCTCAACATGTTGGATGATCCATGACAATATACTTTATTTCGGATATAAGAAAACATAACCCATTATGTTGTCTTCCTTGTCCAACATCAACTCTTTAGCATGTAATATTTTAATGAGTGCTCACAATCATAAAAGATGTCCAAGATAGTATATTTATATGTGAGAACCTCTCTTTCCTTATTACTTCCTATTAATTGCAACAATGACCAAAACTATGTTTGTCAACTCTCAACAACTTTAATTCATCATACTCTTTATATGTGAAGCCATTACTCTCCATAAGATCAATATGATCTCTTTATTTCTTTTTATTCTTTCCTTTTCTTTTATTCCCTCAGGATCATAGCAAGATAATCAAGCCCTTGACTCAACACTAATATTTATTATATATAGCTCACGAACTCGATAACATAGAGGGATCATAAAGCAAAACTCAAAACTAGATCATACAAACTTTATTCTACCAAATCAAGATATTACTAAAAGGATCAAACTAAGAAAACGACAAAGATAGCAGTAATGGTGATGCAATACCGGGGCAGCTCCCCCAAGCTTGGCAGTTGCGAAGGGGAGTGCCCATACCCATGTGTTTATATCTCCTTACTCGGAGGTGGTGATGATGGAGTTGTTGATGATGTAGGCTTGTCGTCCATATTCCAAGGCATAGGCTCACCATCATAGAAGGATGATCGAGTCTCCGGGATCCTTAAATCTGCAGCCAAACTCATCCTCTTGAATCTATATTCATACTCACAGTTTTGGTTTTGCAGGTCATAGATCTGCGCTTGGAGATGCTCGATTTTCTCGTGAAGCTTTAAGATGGTCTCCCCAATGTTCTTTGCATCTAACTTGTGGTTGTTGGTGAACTCCGCAATCATCATGTGGTTGGCGTTGAGTCCATGTTCCACCATCCCTTGACACTTGAAAACTTGTTGCTCCATTTCTTCGAGTCTTGTCTCCACGCTTTCGGTCCTCCTTGGTCCCTCGACATCGTGGATGTGCAGCAACCCATCACGGTCTCAATGGTTTGGGGGTGTTGCAGCACCTCCGTGAGGTATGGATTGATAACCTTCTCAAAGAACTTGTCCTTGGGGGCACTTGGGGACGTCATGGTGATCTAAATCTGTCAGCAAAACAACTAGAAACAAGAACAGAGGATATTTGCGTGATACGGTGGTCAAAACCTTCGGGGGATTATATAATGAATTTTTACCGACCAAAAGAAGTATCATGCAAGAAAACGGAGTCCGGAGGGCACACGAGGTGCCCACGAGGCAGGGGGCGCGCCCAGGGGGTAGGGCGCGCCCTCCACCCTCGTGGACGCCTCGTGTCCTTCCCGGACTGCTTCTTATTTTCCTATTTTCTTAAATATTCCAAAACGGAGAAAAATTACCATTAGAACTGTTTTGGAGTCGGTTTACTTACGGTACCACATACCTACTCCTTTTCGGAGTCTGAAGCGTTCTGGAAGGTGTCCCTTATGTATTCCTCCGGGTTACGGTTTCAATAACATTAGTTTCAACATTTAGGATTGCCTGAGATATAATGTTTGATTCTTTGACCGTTCACCACCTCAGATTTGTGCCTTCGAAGTTGTTGATTTTTATGGCACCGGAACGATAGACCTCCTCGATAACGTAAGGCCCTTCCCATTTAGAGAGAAGCTTTCCTGCAAAAAATCTTAAGCGGGAGTTGAATAGCAACACATAATCACCTACATTAAACTCACGCTTTTGTATCCTTTTGTCATGCCATCTTTTAACTTTTTCTTTAAACAGTTTGGCATTCTCATAGGCCTAGGTTCTCCATTCATCAAGTGAGCTAATGTCAAATAGCCTCTTCTTACCAGCAAGTTTGAAATCATAATTGAGATCTTTAATGGCCCAATATGCCTTATGTTCTAGTTCGAGGGATAAGTGACATGCTTTTCCATAAACCATTTTATACGGAGACATACCCATAGGATTTTTATATGCAGTTCTATAGGCCCATTAAGCATCATCAAGTTACTTGGACCAATTCTTTCTAGATCTATTAACAGTCTTTTGCAAAATTAATTTGAGCTCTCTATTACTCAATTCTACTTGACCACTAGACTGCGGATGGTATGGAGATGCAATTCTATGATTAATGTCATACTTAGCAAGCATTTTACGAAAAGCACCATGAATAAAATGTGAACCACCATCAGTCATTAAATATCTAGGGACTCCAAACCTCGGAAAAATAACTTCTTTAAGCATCTTAATAGAGGTGTTATGATCAGCACTACTAGTTGGTATAGCTTCTACCACCTTAGTAACGTAATCAACAACAACTAAAATATGTGTATAGCCATTAGAGGAAGGAAACGGTCCCATATAATCAAAGCCCCAAACATCAAATGGTTCAATAACAAGCGAATAGTTCATAGGCATTTCTTGACGTCTACTAATGTTACAAATTCTTTGGCATTCATCACAAGATAAGACAAACTTACGGGCATCTTTAAAGAGAGTAGGCCAATAAAATCGGATTGCAATACCTTATGTGCAGTTCTATCACCAGCGTGGTGTCCTCCGTAAGCTTCGGAGTGACACTTGCGTAGGATCTGTTCCTGTTCATGCTCAGGTATACAACGTCTAATAACACCATCTACTCCTTCTTTATAAAGGTGCAGGTCATCCCAGAAGTAATGTCTTAAATCATAGAAAAACTTTTTCTTTTGCTGGTATGTGAAACTAGGTGGTATAAATTTAGCAACAATGTAATTAGCATAATCAGCATACCATGGAGCAGCACGAGAGGCATTTATGACAGCTAATTGTTCATCAGGAAAGCTATCATCAATAGGTAGTGGGTTATCAAGAACATTCTGACCTAGGCAAGTTGTCTGCAACGGGGTTCTCAGCTCCCTTTCTATCAAATAATATGCAAATCAAGTTCTTGTAGTAGCAAAACCCATCTAATAAGTCTAGGTTTAGCATCTTTCTTTTCCATGAGATATTTAATAGCAGCATGATCGGTGTGAACAGTTACTTTGGAATCAACAATATAAGGTCTGAACTTGTCACAAGCAAATACAACTACTAAAAATTCTTTTTCAGCAGTAGCATAATTTCTCTGGGCACTGTCTAGAGTTTTACTGGCATATTGAATAACATTTAATTTCTTATCAACTCTTTGTCCTATAACAGCACCTACGGCATAATCACTAGCATCACACATAATTTCAAAGGGTAAATTCCAATCAGGTGGCTAAACAATAGGTGCAGAAATCAATGCTTTCTTAAGTATTTCAAATGCTTCTACACAATCATCATAAAAAATAAAAGGAATGTATTTTTGTAAGAGATTATTCAGAGGCCTAGAAATTTTAGAGAAGTCCTAAATGAACCTCCTATAAAAACCAGCATGACCAAGGAAACTTCTTATACCTTTAATGTACTTGGGACACGACATCTTTTTAATAGCATCAACTTTAGCTTTATCAACTTCAATACCTTTTTCAGAAATTTTATACCTCAAGACAATACCTTCGCTAACCATAAAGTGGCACTTCTCCCAATTCAAGACAAGATTAGTTTCTTCACATCTCTGCAAAACTCCATCAAGGTTGCTCAAGCAATCATCAAAAGAAGTTCCATATAAGGAGAAATCATCCATGAAAACCTCAACAATCTTTTCACAAAATCAGAGAATATAGCCATCATGCATCTTTGAAAGGTAGCAGGTGCATTGCATAAACCAAAAGGCATACGTCTATAAGAAAAGGTACCGAAAGGGCAAGTAAAAGTGGTCTTTTCTTGATCCTCTTTTGACACAAGTATTTGAGAGAAACTAGAATAACCATCTAGGAAGAAAAAATGTGTATGTTTAGATAATCTTTCTAGCATTTGATCAATAAAAGGTAAAGGGTAATGATCTTTTTTAGTAGCTTTATTTAATTTGCAGAAATCAGTTACCATCCTATAACCTGTAACAATTCTTTGTGGTATCAATTCATCTTTATCATTAGGAACAACAGTAATACCTCCCTTCTTAGGGACATAATGTACAGGACTTACGCACTGACTATCAGCACCGGGATAGATTATACCTGCCTACAGAAGCTTTAGTATTTCTTTTCTTACCACTTCTTTCATCTTAGGATTTAACCGTCGCTGGTGATCAACAACTGGTTTAGCGTCTTTCTCCAATTTTATTTTGTGCTGGCATAAAGTGGTACTGATGCCCTTAAGATCATCAAGGGTATATCCAATAGCAGCACTGTGCTTCTTCAGAGTTTTCAATAAATTTTTTTCTTCATGCTCTGAAAGTTTAGCACTAATAATAACAGGATATATCTTCTTTTCATCAAGATAAGCATATTTAAGAGTATCAGGTAATGGTTTGAGCTCAAACACGGGATCACCCTTGGGTGGAGGAGGATCCCCTAGGATTTCAACAGGCAAATTGTGTTTCAAAATGGGTCCTATTTAAAGAATACTTCATTGACTTAAGCCTCCCCCAAGCTTGAGCGATGCTTTCTCCTTCGTGAGGCCAATATATATGATAAATGTGTTTCAAAATTATGATCATGATGAACAAGATGCATAGGATAAAACTTCTGATGAAATTCCAATTTCAGTCGGTTGTAGTTCCATGATCCCATATCTTCACATAGCCTAAACCATGTCAATGCCTTTCCCTTCAAAGATAAAGGGAAGACCTTCTTCTTGATAACATCATCGGGCATACCTGCAAGCTTAAATAATCCACAAACTTCATCCACATAGATTAGGTGCAAATCAGGATGCAATGTTCCATCTCTTGTAAAAGGATTAGCCAGCAGTTTCTCTATCATACCTGAAGGAATTTCAAAGTAAACATTTTCAGTAGGTTCAGTAGGTTTAGGAGAAACTCTTTGCTCTACTGGTCGGGGTGAAGATACCCCGAACAAGCCCCTCAAAGGATTACTTTCCATAGTAACAAGTGACAGTAAATTTCAGCACACTATATAAATTTTTACTTACCAAATCCCACTTACCAAAGGCGCTTCACTCCCCGGCAACGGCGCCAGAAAAGAGTCTTGATGACGCACAAGTGTAGGGGATCTATCGTAGTCCTTTCGATAAGTAAGAGTGTTGAACCCAACGAGGAGCAGAAGGAAATGACAAGCAGTTTTCAGTAAGGTATTCTCTGCAATCACTGAAATTATCGGTAACAGATAGTTTTGTGATAAGGTAACTTGTAACGGGTAACAACTAATGAAAGTAAATAAGGTGCAGCAAGATGGCCCGATCCTTTTTGTAGCAAAGGACAAGCCTGGACAAACTCTTATATGAAGGAAAGCACTCCCGAGGACACATGGGAATTATCGTCAAGCTAGTTGTCATCACGTACATATGATTCGCGTTCGTTACTTTGATAATATGGTATGTGGGTGGACCGGTGCTTGGGTGCTGCCCTTTATTCGACAGGCATCCCAATTATGATTAACCTCTATTGCAAGCATCCGCAACTACAAAAGAAGTATTAAGGTAAACCTAACCATAGCATGAAACATATGGATCCAAATCAGCCCCTTACGAAGCAACGCATAAACTAGGGTTTAAGCTTCTGTCACTCTAGCAACCCATCATATACTTATTACTTCCCAATGCCTTCCTATAGGCCCAAACAATGGTGAAGTGTCATGTAGTCGACGTTCACGTAACACCACTAGAGGAAAGACAACATACATCTCATCAAAATATCGAACGAATACCAAATTCGCATGACTACTTATAGCAAGACTTCTCCCATGTCCTCAATAACAAACGTAACTACTCACAAATCATATTCATGTTCATAATCAGAGGGGTATTAATATGCATAAAAGATCTGAACATATGATCTTCAACCAAATAAACCAACTAGCATCAACTACAAGGAGTAATCAACACTACTGGCAACCTACAGGTACCAATGTAAGGCTTTGGGACAAAGATTGGATACAAGAGATGAACTTGGGTTTTAGAGGAGATGGTGCTGGTGAAGATATTGATGGAGATTGACCCCCTCCCGCTGAGAGGATCGTTGGTGCTGACGATGGTGATGGTTACCCCCTCCCGGAGGGAAGTTTCCCAGAACAGCTCACGGAGCCCTAGATTGGTTCCGCAAGGTTCACTGTGGCGGTGTGTCTCTTCCCAAAGCTTTTTATGATTTTTAAAGGGTAAAAGACTTCATATAGCGAAGATGGTCACGGAGGCTCGCCAGGGCCCACGAGGCAGGGCACGCCTGGGGGTAGGGTGCGCCCACACTCGTGGGCGTGGTATGGGCCCCTCCGTTAATTCTTTCTCCAGTATTTTTTATTAATTCCAAAAACTGCCTCTGTGAAGTTTCAGGACTTCTTCTATAATATTTGCTCCTTTTCCAGCCCAGAATTCCAGCTGCCGGCATTCTCCCTTCTCATGTAAACCTTGTAAAATAAGAGAGAATAGGCATAAGTATTGTGACATAATGTGTAATAACAGCCCATAATGCAATAAATATCGATATAAAAGCATGATGCAAAATGGACGTATCACTACCGAACCTCGTAGGTCAACCAGAGTACAACCCGCACCAGAGTGGTACAGTAATCTAGTTCTGGAGGTCATGTTACTTGACCATGAAGAACCTACGAACTATGAGGAAGCGATGATGAGCCCAGATTCCGCGAAATAGCTTAAGGCCATGAAATCTGAGATGAGATCCATGTATGAGAACAAAGTATGGACTTTGGTTGACTTGCCCGATGATCGGCAAGCCATAGAGAATAAATGGATCTTCAAGAAGAAGACTGACATTGACGGTAATGCTACTGTCAACAAAGCTCGACTTGTTGCGAAAGGTTTTCGACAAGTTCAAGGAGTTGACTACGATGAGACCTTCTCACCCGTAGCGATGCTTAAGTCTGTCCGAATCATGTTAGCAATTGCCGCACTTTATGATTATGAAATTTGGCAAATGGATGTGAAACTCCATTCCTTAATGGATATCTTAAAGAAGAGTTGTATATGATCTAACCAGAAGGTTTTGTCGATCCTAAAGGTGCTAACAAAGTGTGCAAGCTCCAGCGATCCATTTATGGACTGGTGTAAGCCTCTCGGAGTTGGAATATACGCTTTGATAGTGTGATCAAAGCATATGGTTTTATACAGACTTTTGGAGAAGCCTATATTTAAAAGAAAGTGAGTGGGAGCTCTGTAGCATTTCTGATATTATATGTGGATGACATATTGTTGATCAGAAATAATATAGAATTTCTGGATAGCATAAAAGGATGCTTGAATAAGAATTTTTCAATGAAAGACCTCGGTGAAGCTGCTTATATGTTGGGCATCAAGATCTATAGATATAGATCAAGACAATTAATTGGACTTTCAGAAAGCACATACCTTGATAAAGTTTTGAAGAAGTTCAAAATGGATCAATCAAAGAAAGGGTTCTTTCCTGTGTTACAAGGTGTGAGGTTGAGTCAGACTCAATGCCCGACCACTGCAGAAGATAGAGAGAAAATGAAAGTTATTCCCTAAGCCTCAACCATAGGTTCTATCATGTATGCAATGTTGTGTACCAGACCTGATGTGTGCCTTGCTATAAGTTTAGCAAGGAGGTACCAAAGTAATCCAGGAGTGCATCACTAGACAGTGGTCAAGAACATCCTGAAATACCTGAAAAGGACTAAGGATATGTTTCTCGTTTATGGAGGTGACAAAGAGCTCGTTGTAAATGTTTACGTCGATGCAAGCTTTGACACTGATCCGGATGACACTAAGTCACAAACCGGATACATACTTATATTGAATGGTGGAGCCGTCAGTTGGTGCAGTTCCAAACAGAGCGTCGTGGTGGGATCTACGTGTGAAGCGGAGTACATAGCTGCTTCGAAAGCAGCAAATGAAGGAGTCTGGATGAAGGAGTTCCTATCTGATCTGGGTGTAATACCTAGTGCATCGGGTCCAATGAAAATATTTTGTGACCATATTGGAGCAATAGCCTTTGCGAAGGAACCCAGATTTCACAAGAGAACCAAACACATCAAGAGACGCTTCAATTCCATCCGTGATCAAGTCAAGGAGGGAGAATACATACGGATCTGAATGTTGCAAAATACATACGGATCTGAATGTTGCAGACCCGTTGACTAAGCCTCTTCCACAAGCAAAACATGATCAACACCAAGGTCCATGGGTGTAAGAATCATTACTATGTAATCTAGATTATTGACTCTAGTGCAAGTGGGAGACTGAAGGAAATATACCCTAGAGGCAATAATAATAAAGTTGTTATTTATATTTCCTTATATCATGATAAATGTTTATTATTCATGCTAGAATTGTATTAACCAGAAACTTAGTGCATGTGTGAATACATAGACAAACAGAGTGTCCCTAGTATGCCTCTATTTGGCTAGCTCATCGATCAAAGATGGTTAAGTTTCCTAACCATAGACATGTGTTGTCATTTGATGAACGGGATCACATCATTAGATAATGATGTGATGGACAAGACCCATCCGTTAGCTTAGCATAATGATCATTTAGTTCTATTGCTATTGCTTTCTTCATGACTTATACATATTCCTCTGACTATGAGATTATGCAACTCCCAAATACCAGAGGAACACTTTATGTGCTATCAAACGTCACAACGTAACTGGGTGATTATAAAGATGATCTACAGGTGTCTCCGAAGGTGTTTGTTGAGTTGGCATAGATCGAGATTAGGATTTGTCACTCCGTGTATCGAAGAGGTATCTCTGGGCCCTCTCGGTAATACACATCACTATAAGCCTTGCAAGAAATATAACTAATGAGTTAGTTGCGGGATGATGCATTACGAAATGAGTAAAGAGACTTGTCGGTAACGAGATTGAACTAGGTATGAGGACACCGATGATCGAATCTCGGGCTAGTAACGTACCGATGACAAAGGGAATAACGTATGTTGTTATGCGGTTTGACCGATAAAGATCTTTGTAGAATATGTAGGAGCCAATATGAGCATCCAGGTTCCGCTATTGATTATTGACCGAAGATGTGTCTCGGTCATGTCTACATAGTTCTCGAACCCGTAGGGTCCGCACACTTAATGTTCAATGACGATTTGTATTATGAGTTATGTGTTTTGGTGACCGAAGTTTGTTCGGAGTCCCGAATGAGATAATGGACATGACGAGGAGTCTCGAAATGGTTGAGATGTAAAGATTGATATATTGGAAGGTTACATACGGACACCAGAATGGTTCCGAAGAAGATCGGGGTTTTTTTGGAGTACCGGGAGGTTACCGGAACCCCCGGGAAAGTTATCGGGCCTATTGGGCCATAGTGGAGGAGAGGAGGCAGGCCACGGAGGTGGCGCCCCCCCCCCTTGCCCCAATCCGAATTGGACAAGGGGAGGGTGTCGGTGTCAAAACCGGCCGATCTCGTGTAGGGGGGGTCCCGAACCGTGCGTCTAAGGATCAAAGGTAATAGGAGACGGGGGACACGATGTTTACCCAGGTTCGGGCCCTCTTAATGGAGGTAATACCCTACTTCCTGCTTGATTGACTTTGATGAGTGTAGGGGTTACAAGAGTTGATCTACCTCGAGATCGTAATGGCTAAACCCTAGATGTCTAGCTTGTATGATTTCCAATAGCCTCTACGGACTAAACCCTCCGGTTTATAGACACCGGAGGGTCCTAGGGTTGTACAGAGTCGGTTCACAGAGAAAGGAAACTACACATCCTAACGTCAAGCTTGTTTCCCATGCAAGGGAGAGTCCCATATGGACACGGGGGAAGGCCTTCTATCTTGTATCTTCACGGCCCATTAGTCTGGCCCATGCTATATAGCCCGGATGCGTGAGGACCCCATAATACAGGAGGGGCCTAGGGTTGTACAGAGTCGGTTGACAGAGAAAGGAATCTTCATATCCGCACGCCAAGCTTGCCATCCACGCCAAGGAGAGTCCCATCCGGACACGCAAGAAAGCCTTCTATCTTGTATCTTCGTGGCCCATTAGTCCGGCCCATGTCACATATCCCGACACCGGGACCCCTAATCCAGACTCCTCAACCCCCCGCGAGGATCTAGTCTCCATTCGAGCGGGATTGTATTCAGCAAGCAACAACGCGATGGCTGAGAATTTTCCCAACCCCAATAAGGAGGAGATGGTGTGCTTCGTCCCATTCTTGTTGCGAGGCCTAGGGTTTCCAATCCATCCCTTTCTCAGGGGGGTTATTGGAATTCTATGGCATCCAACTACACAACCTCACCCTAGGTTCGATTTTGCACATCTCAGGCTTTGTCGCCCTCTGCGAGCTATTTTTGGGTATTGAGGCCCATTTTGAATTATGGAGGAAGTTCTTCTGTCTCGTTCCCTGCCACCGAGGAGGTTCTACAGTCGAGGTGGGCGATGCTGAAGTATGGCGTATAGCCGGGTCTGGATACCTCGTAGGAACACCTAAAGAGGTATACCCGCAGTGGTCTTCAGAATGGTTTTATGTGGATGACGTCCCACTACGGGACCCAGTTCGTAGTGGCCTCCTAGAATTTTCCAGTGCTCCTTTAAAGAAGCGCCTCAATTGGCGTCCCCGAAGTCCCAAAGAAGAGGACAGTGCGGAGATATAGAGGTTGGTCAGCAAGGTCAGGCTGCTGGCCCACTCTGAACTCTCAATAGTTGAAGTCATGGCGATCGCAATAAAGAGGTGTGTGCAACGTATTCAATCCAGAGTAACTCCTTTATGGTGCTACAACGAAGAAGACGACGCATCTCGTTACAGACGGCAGGGTCCAGATACCCCAGCCGAACTGGCCTCCGTTTTGGCTGATCTGTATAAGGGTGAAAAAGAAGATTTTCCCCGGTTAAACTGTCGGGAGGCCTATTCCATGTACACCCCTGTTGAATGGGTAAGATCTTGATTCGTCTGTGCTTATTTTACTGCATTACAGACAATAATCAAATGTACTTTTTATTGCCACCAACTTAGTCATGGAGGAGGATGTTCGAGGACGTCCACTGTCCTACTCCTCAGCCGGATGATCATAATCGCGACAAGGACCCTGGCTTTTGTGAGGATCCGGATATATATATATATATATATATATATATATATATATATATATATATATATATATAGGACAAATTTTTCCTACTACCGGGTCTAGTTACTCCCACTTTTGTTTTGTACGTTCTAGGTAGTATCTATCATATCGGAGAGTATGTACGCGTAGTATGTAGTATATAAGAATGTTTAGGTAGTATATATACTACTTTTTAGGTAGTATGTATCATATTTTGTGCATACTCCACCTCGCGTACAAATATGTACGTATTTCATAAATATAATAAAACTATGAGCTCATTTGCAATTTTTTAGGTAGTATCTACCGGGCTGGACTATTCTGTTACAGGGAATAGAATATTATTCTGTTACCCTCGCCCCCTATAAGGAGCGACACGTCCACGACTGACCCGGCCCCAATCCAACCCGCTTCCTCACGGGAGGCAGCCGTCATGGCGAAGGAAGCGACGGCGGTAGCCGAGCGAGGAGCTCATGGCGCTGTGACTCCGCCGATGGCGAAGTTTGCACCACCGCCCCGATCCACAGCCACCACTCCCCCCGACGCACCGCCATCTAGCCATGTCGCCGACCGACCGCCCCACCATCGGTCGCCTCGTCCGGCGCCGAGCATCCTCGGCACCTCCCGCCGCGGGCGGCGGAGCCTCCCAGGCTTCCCGCCTCCGGCGCCGGAGCCTCCCGCACGCCCTCCGTCTGGTGCAGGAGCCTCCCGCCGCTTACCCGCCGCCGGTGCAGAGCTTCCCAGCTTACCCGCCGCCTGCCGGAGATTCGCCTGGGCCGTGATTCACGCCTCCGCCTCCACCTCGACGGACTCGCCGACAGAGCTCCACCACAAGCATGGTCGCCTCCCCAACAACAATGGCTCCGCCTTCCAAGTTCTTGCCAATACGCCAACTAAACGAAGATGGAGTCACGCCCAACAAGATGCAGTGATGAATCCTTCCCACACAAATTACTAGCAACACAAGTTTTTGAGATCTGGTTTGAATGAAGATATGTACCATGTTTCGCTAATTTATCAGCTTCATCGCTTTATCAGGTCGCTATGCTCGCTTACATGTTACACTATTAGGGTCATGAGTACAAAATTGTGTGTTGCATCAAGACATTGCAAATGCTAGCATCAGTTCATTGACACCCTCGACATTTGATGCATGATTAGATGTCGAGCTTATCGTCAAGCATATAATATGCATTGCGCCGCTTTGAGTTAAAATAAAATTAAACATATGCGCCACCCGTATAGTGACAAGGTTCGCTACCGCTGAGATTTGTATGTTGTTATTCCTAAGAGTACAAGTCATGTAATTGCGCTGGATTCGAACGAGTAACAAAACTGTTACAAAAAAATATAAAATTGCTACACAAATAAGTTCAAGGATACATAAGCTAGCAGATTTGAAATGTATATGCATTGATGCACGATTAGGATGTCGAAGCCATCGTCAAGCATCTAATATGCTATCTTCAGACAAGTTAAAAAAATTAAACATCAGCGTCACCCGTAGATAGTGACGAGAGAGTGCCACAGCTACGAAAGAAGTTCAATGATACATAAACTAGGAGTACTTCTAGTGTAGTTGCATGAGTTACAGAAGAACAGAGGAGAAGTCATGCATGAGTTCAATGTCCAGTTTACAAAAATAGTGCTAAAACGAGCATCAGTACATCCGTGTTTTGAACATGAACGTTCATCAGTTCGACTGAAAATGAAACCAGATTAATCACAAAAAAAATTGAATGTTGTTTGCAGAAGCATGTAAGGCGGCGCACGCAGCAAGCATTTGATGAGCAAAACAGATATGGGGTACCACCTGGTTGGGTAACACCAGAAATACCAACTGGATATTTCAACAGTACAAGCAGATTTGAAGATACACCGCAATCATCGGAAGCACGTATGTGTCCTTCTATACAGCAACAAAGAAGGTCTGGAATGCAAGCTTTGCCGCTGCTGGGTTGCAACTAGGCCAACAATATCACCAACAACAAACGCTTTTCCTTCCCCAAATAATGCAAAAGCCAAGGACAGAAGCCGTGGATGGGTTGCAAGAAGGCTTCCACCACGCTCGTTAACATCAATCATCCGTATGCAAAAGCAGCTATGACGGGAAGACCAGGCAAGAAGACAGAAATTTTGGCCACTCTAGTAGGTTCAAAAGTACAAGATATGAGCCATGTAGACAGGACCAACATCACAATGAATCTGAGGAGAGACAACAGACAACGAGAGACGGAGATCTTCGCCATCGCTGTTCTCTCAAGAGATGCATTGCTGCATGTGCCAAGGGTGACACCACCGCCCCCATAAACCAGGGAGAACAACAAACACCGTGAGGCAGCGCAGAGCTATACACATGTAAGTATCCATACGTAAAAAAATTACAAAGCACACCCATACCATGGTGCTATGACCACCCCATCTAACATTTTGTTTGATCACTTTGTGTGCAGCCACCTAACATTGAAGCTTATGTTCGCCAAGGCTAGAGATGAGGTTTGAAACGCTCAAGAAAGTAAGAACTTCTACAACGATATGCAAAGCACGCTGGTTTTGCTGTCGTGGAAGGCCCCAAGTTTAAGACAAGAGCCTACCTTTATTGCACGTGCCATGGAGTTTATGAATCAAAGGTGTCTCAAGCAAATAGACAAGGTAACAAGACGACAGCCGTAACTAATCATGGGCTAAAATGAGGTGAAGAAGGAAAAGGATGGAACATTTGTCATAAAAGAGATAGTCTGGGAACACAACCACAAAGCTACAGCTCACTACAAAATGCTTGTCTTCTTGCACTCCCACAAAAACTTTGACAAAACAATCTTGAGTACGCTGGTACCGCAGTTCAAAGGCATTGAACACACGCAAATCATGAGCATTCTGGGCGGTGATGACCCTGGTAGCTACTTCCTCGAAATGAACGCCAAAGACCTGATTAACCTGTAAGTACAATCTTGTTCTCCTCCCATAAACCGCCTACGTATTTTTTCCTCTGTCAGTACAAACATATCACGCAACGCATGACCTGACGCTAGTTCAACATGCATTTTTGAATGATCTTTTAATGTGCAGGAAAGCAAAGAATTCAAGGATGGATGATGTGGAGGATGTCCTAAAGACTGTCAACTTCTTTAGGGAGATGAAAGCTATAAACAAAGAATTCTTCTGTGACATGCAGCTCGATGAGTCCGACAGATTTAAGAACATATTCTGGGCGAAGCAAGCTGCCGAGGGGCGTATCAGGACTTCGGGGACTGCGCAACGTTTGACACAACATATAAGACCAACAAGTACCATATGCCACTTGGCGTGTTTGTCGGAACTAACAACCACTTACGGACTACATTCTTTGCTTTTGCCCTGATAAGAGATGAGGATGCAGATTCATTCAAGTGGCTGTTCGAGACATTTTTAAGGTGCATGAGAAGGAAGGCTCCTACATGCATCCTCACAGGTACACCCGCTAAACCCACCCCAAACCACCACCCCCCTTCCAAAAAAGAAAAGGAAAGTAACACAATAAAAATGTTGTGTCAGTTCTATTGGTATATATGCACAACCATCTGCTGACCACTCCGAGTCTATTTTCTCATTACTGCACAAAGGTTCGCAATGGCTTTGGCGATCGCAGATTGTTTTCAAGAACACATTACATAAGCTATGTCACCGCACATTATGAAGAAGTACAGGAACACATCGCTGCACTGTATTTCCTGCACGACGACTTTAAGGATGAATTCACATCAATTCTCAACTGGCCCCTCATGCCAACTGAGTTTGAGGATGCCTGCAAAAGACTGATGGATAAGTACAACCTCCACGATGATGCCACAATGGTGGGCATGTGGAATGAGCGTGAGAAATGGATATCAGCCTACTTCAAAGAAATTTTCTGCGCAAAATGACATCAACACAGCAAAGTGAGAGCATGAACTATGTGGTCAAGAAGAACTACGTAAATGAGAGACATAACCTACACCGGTTTGTCACCTGTAAACTCCTCACAAAACCAGGAGGCGACAGAGAACCAGAGACAATGGGTAACCGGTATAGCTCTATCACTTGTCGAAGACAAAAATTACATGCTTACTAAAGTAAAAACTTTATTAGAAGTTTTTCCTGCAGAAAACTAACAATTTGGTCATCATTCTTGCATCTGCAGTATGAACAAAACACGCCGACCTTCTATGGGTTTGACACCAGATGGCAAAGCTGTACACACGAGCCGTGTACAATGAGATCGAGATAGGCTAGAGCTGAGCACTCTCTTCACGGCGACAGAGACGGAAGAGCCCACAAAGTACCTAGTGCGCTACAACGACCAAGAAAACTCTCTCTGTGGGCTCAAGACGCTGCTCTGTGGTTGTAGACCCTGTGGGAGAAACATATGAGTGCGAAAAGGTGCTATGGGACCACATTGTAAGGACTACAAAAAGATGTTACATATCGTACTACTTTTTTTGCAAAGTTTTTGTTCGAATGAAATAAGAAAAACATGCACCTCTTCCAAAAACAAATACAGGTCTTTTCAAGGCCCATGTCCCGTGCATGATGCGCATAATAAAGGCTGAAAGCGCCCAGAGAAATACATACTCAGGAGATACACCAAACGCCCAACATCCAGCCAACATTTGATGTAAATGACTTGAGGACAAGAGCGCCAAACAAGGCATCCCAATACTGCATTGAAAGCTCATCACGACGCTGAACATGAGGGTGCATGTAAAAGCTTGAGAAGCCAAGAGCAAATGGCAAGGACGCGAGTCCTCATGGACAAACTTGAACAAGAACTCGACGCCATGCATTCTGTTGAAAATGGAGGTGTCGCGGACAATGAAGCCATTGAGCAGGATATTGCTACAATGTTATCCGAGGTGAACCATATGGGAGCTATTGACCCATTTGAGAACGAGGAAGATGAGCAGCACCAACCGGAGATTGCTCGTGTGCACACTCAAGAGCAACGACAAACTCACATGCGAGATCATGAGCTCGATGGTGCTGTAGGCGAACGACATGACAATAGCACATCCTACCAGCAGCAGCAGGAAAAGGTGATTAAACCCCAATATTCTCAAACACAAAGGGAGGAAGAGCAAGACGCAGCAGCGAAAGCTGCTAAAGCAGCAGCTAAAAGCCACCACGCCCCATCAAGCGCTGTGGAATTTGGCCCGACGGCAAACCCCTCGGGGTAAGGGCATGCGGATTCTGCAATGTCGTGAGCAACCATAACTACCGCACATGCCCACTCCGAATAGACGCCATGCCAACAAGAACAAGCAGATTGAGCCGCCAGCTTTCTACCAATGGAGACAACACACGTAATAGCTACACTTGCCGCAGTGTGGCGGAACCGACGGGCATAATGCCCGCACGCATAAAGTGGGCAAGGAGGTCGGTGGAGCTGAACATGAACAGGCAACGTCAGAGTTCCAAGCAAACAAATGAAGACGATGAAGAAGAAGAGTTTGATGACAATGACGCCAATCGACGAAGACAATGAAGATGACAAAGTCGGGGCGAGGAAACTGAAATCGACGATGAAGCTGCCAAGGCTCAACTCGAAAGAGCGCCGCAAGACACAACATTCGGGGACAGTTAGGAGAAGCTCAAGACTGAACAATACATAGTGGTTTTCCTGTTAAGGCCAACTAAAAATAACCTTGTAGTCTCGGTTGCATCAAGACACAATGAGGAAGCGTTTCACAAAACACTATTGTTACCAAAACTTATTTAGCTTTATCGTCGATTTCTCTATCGTAACTAAAGTTATTTTTAGTTTCGATTTGTGCTCACCAAGCAAAGGACATTATTATGTAAAACATTTGATAATCATTTTGAATGCAGTCACGAAATACGCTTGAAAAAACTTATCTGGATATATCCGACGCAAAACGCCATCAGAACCAAGAACTCAGGGAAAAAATATGTCAAGGAAAATTTAAAACTCTTGTAGCACATCAAGATCGATAAATCTCATTCACAAGATAAGGCAGAGTACACATCAGTGCTGATATAATTTCTGATTTGTGCCCACCAAGCAAAGGACATTATTATTTAAACCATTTGATAATCCTTTTGAATGCAGTCAAAATAAAATTGAAAAACTTATCTTGATATATTCGACGAAAACGCCATCACGAACCAAGAACTCAACAAAAAATGTCAAGGAAAAATTTAAACTCTTGTATTACATCAAGATCGATAACTCTCTCACAAGACCAAAGGAACGATCAAAAGAAATCGCTTTGAAAAACAAAGTTATGCCTGCTCCTGCCATCCCCAATTCATAAAGACTATCAAGCATAAAAATAATTATCTCAAGCAAATTATGTAATATAATACATCCTGCATCGGTGAAAATCTAATTTATCTGTAAAAATACTCACATGTTATCTTGATATAAACAATCCTTAAAAATACGAAAATTGTTTAAAAAACATTAGCATCAAGACATAGTCTCGCCGGTAATTGGTACGCTCAATTACACTTCAATCACCAATCCGAGTACGACAAGAGAGGAGTTCGACTCCACCAACACCGTCGCCGACACGCAAGTGGGATAAGCAGCTGATAAGTACAGCTTGACTATTCAATCGGTGACACAAGAAATGTCATCATCACCACCGCAGAGACGCAGGAGTGGGATTTTGCAGGTCATAAGTACAGCTTGACAAGACTAGTCAGTTCAACAAGAAACCATTTAAATTGACGTTAGTTCTTCGACGCCACCACCACGCCACCCACCGGGCGGTTGCCACGACGACCGCAAAACGGTGACCCCACGCCATAGCACCCACTACACACACGCCTCGATTTAACCTCCTCCCACACACCACCGCCGGCAAGACCAAAAAATACCCCATTGTCTTCCATCTCCCTCGCTCCCACAAACCACCATTACCGCTTCCATTTCCATCGCACACAAACCTCCAGCGCTCTCTCCAAAGCCCAAAGTCACGGAGGAAGGCCATGGCGAGGAACCGTCCGCCAAGCGCCATCATGCCGAGACGCCGGACAAGAGGAGCAACCTCGCCGACATTAAAGTCCCCGCCGAGAAGCGCAATTACACCGTAACGCCAAAGGGGTTGAGCTCCACGGCAAGGAGATGCCGGAGATCGCTCGCACCAATGAACCGCATAAGGCCGACGAGGTGATCTCTGTGCTCGAGGAAGCTTGGCGGTAGGTTTCAGAGGATCGTCTGGGTTGGTGTGCACTACACCAACGAAGATGAACCTCCCTGATGGCGGCAGTCCTGCAGCCAGCGCCGACGAACTCGCTTGGTGTACCACATCGCCGCCACAAAATGGTGAGAAATCCTACCATTTGCCCTGCATATGGTTTATCTGCTTTTATTAGTATCAGATCCTGAAAATTTAATCACACTTGTTTCCCAACTAGATGTACTAGTGTGGTTTGTGAAAAGTGGATGCACTACTGCATTTTCTCAAGTAGATATACTATAAATGTATTTTTGAACCTGGTGCACTGGATTTCTATTTGGAAAATCTTGCGGAATATTAAATTCTGAAGTTGATCGACTGGTGTAGTTTATGAAGTTGATAAAATAGAGTAGTCTATGTACTTGATGTATTAAAAAAGATGTTTCTGAACTTGATGTAGTGAAGTATTTTCTGAATTTGATGTAATGTTATTTTCGTAAGAAAATAAACTAAGGACTTGGTGAAGCACTAGTTCTGTGTTATCCTATTCCAACAAAAGTAGACTAAACTAGTACCAATGCGTAACATACAACATTGAATGAAACTATGTATAATCCAAGAAGAAGAATAACATGATGTACTTAATTTAATTTCAGAACTTTCTTTACTAGTTTTTGAAGTACATTCATCCATTGTTTATCCTACATAAACAACTACTTCATGGATTCATCACTTGTAAAACAAAACAAAATGGATAATTCAAACATCAAAGTAATGCTAATATTCAAAATGTCTCGCTTCTTGCAGGCCCAAGCGTCAATCGACATGTCGCAAAGATGACAAGTTGTTCACATTTGCCGGTTTCAGATTGAAACCGACAAAGAGAAGCTGAAGTTGTCCGGTATGGAGATCAACCCCAACAAGTTCATTGACATTCAGCGCAAGTGGAGAGTTCCATACACCGGAAAAGAGTACGACTCCTTGACTGATGTTGTAGCCAGCGTCATCCACCCATTCTACAAAGGCATGAAGAACAAGATCAACACGCAGGAAAACTACAAACTGTGGGGGACAAGCGAGCTGCCAAACAACCTCATCGAGTATGTAGGACTGGATGCGTACGCCGCGTACAAGTCATGGTTCATGATCGACTACGTCACAGATGGTTCGGAATTTGCGAAAGAGCGGGAGGCTAACAACTTCTACGGCCACCCCTATTGCCCCTTTTAGGGATGAAGATACATCAGAGCCTGCCTTCATTTTACTTCCACTTGTGCTTGCCTTTTATCTTATTGTTTCAAATTAGAAGTTTGCTCTTGTTGGGTTGAACCAGTATGATTATGTCGTGCTTGTCATGTTTGAACAAGTTTAGTTATGTCATCAAGTACAATGTTTTGCTTATCTCATTATATAAGTTTGGTTTGGTAGCTTCGTATGTTGTTAATCCATCATTCCAAAATTGAAAAGTATCTTCTGAATGGAACGTTGTCGTTGCTCTAAAGTACTAGTTATGATGCAACTAATCACACAACGTTGTTCCATGTCAGCACAACTCAGTACACTTGATCGGGCATTGCATACTTACTACAATAAAAAGTACAAAGAAGCATCAGTCCGTAGGCGCTACTATGAATGCACTATCAGTACAACTCAGTCTACACGCAAGTATCGTAGTTCTAAAAATGACACCAGGAGACACTTGATAATAATCACAAAAACAAACACAAAAAAGAAGGCAAAAAACTCAAAGGAAAAAAGATTACACACACACAAAACTGACAAGAACTAGAACAAAAGTATCACCAAGTTATCGCACGAGTCAAGTACTAGATTCAAACAAACAAAAAGTTGATCACCAAGGTCAGCGCAGGCCTCGACAATGCTAGATACTTGAACTCAAGCCCGTGGGCTAATCCCTAGTAATCCAAGACAACGCAGACCCGCCGACCAGGGCCCATGTGTCAAGAGAGAGAGCGAGCGCCGTACAAGCGCCGTAAGTGTTCGAGGAGTTCGACCGGTGAGCGCCGGCTGCGCTTATAAACAGGTCAAGAGCCCTCGACTAGCGAGGTGGGACTAAACCTAGAGCGACGCAAGACGACGATCAAGACAAAGGCTACGGACGAGCTATCTGGGCCGGAAAACGCCCAATAGCCTACATCACAACAAAACACCCCACCAAAATAAGCCTGTATACAAACCAGATGGCGGGACAGAGAAATATAAACCACAAGAAAAATGTTTGTCAATTAACCTCTACAAGAAAAAAATGGAAAAATATGATACAAAAACAATGAACCTCTTAAAAGAACAAAACTTAATAGCCTTTCGTTAAATGTACATAAGTTAAAAAACAGAATTAAATATTACTTTCAAGTTCAACTACTAAAACTAAAAAGTTCAAAACATATAATGTTTGTCAATTATGCTAAAATTCTTATTTATATAAAACCGACAAGTTCAACTACTAAAGCTCAAAAAGTTCAAACATATAATGTTTGACAACTATGCTAAAATTCTTATTTATATAAAATCTGACAAGTTCAACTACTAAAAATCTAAAAGTTCAAACATATAATGTTTATCGATTATACTAAAATCCATATTTATATAAAATCTGACAAGTTCAACTACTAAAATTCAAAAAGTTCAAATAGAATTTATTTGTCAATTCTGCTAAATCTATTATCTATATATAATCTGTCCACACCACAACGAACGATCTGGTCGTAAAATAATCTCAAACCCCCACCGCCAACCAAAGTTATAAAAAAATCAGTTCAAACATACATATAACATCAGTACTAAAACAGCAGGATCCACTCGCACCACTCTGACATCAAATTTCAAACCCGTGTGCTGTTTGAAATTACAATTCAGTTCACACAGTACTAAAACATAAGTACACTAAATATGAGAAATACAAAAACTATAAAGGCTTAACTTAGGTTGGTACAGATGAAACTAAAATAAGTACAATTTATGAGCAACAACTCCCAGGGCACTAAAAAAATGTTTTGACATACACTGGTGTAGCGACCAGACCCGAATGGATCAAGTCTCGTGCTCGTTGTCATCCTCGATCAAGAATGCCGACACCACACAAGATTTCAAGGATTTATAGCAGAGTAGCAATCACACACTTATTACATCGTTGTCCACAAGGAACTTATAACAATAATATGGCTTAAGGCCATCTAATAATAACAATGAAGGCTTGGAAGATAAGTGAGTCCATCAACTCCATCGGCATCATCGAGTATAGAACCACGACCTAACACCTTACTGTCGTTCTAAAAGTCTCGCAACGTGAAAGTTGCAGCCCAAAACGGTCAAGACATGGAATATGCCGCAATGTAACACATAAAGAGCAATGAAGCAATAAGCCTATACTACATGCATATATGGCTGGTGGTAAGGCTCTCACGGTTACATTTGCATAAAGCTGGTTTTCCCTACATCAAAGGAATAATTTTATTTAACTATCATGGTGGTTGTTAAACATTGAGAATGGTTGACAACATCCTCAATCCCAATTAAAAAGTACTCATCAAAACCCAATACATTTATTAGTAGTAACATGTTGAGATTCACATGATATTCAATTACCAGATACTCAAAACGCCCATAACCGGGGACACGGCTAATCATGATTAGTTTATACACTCGCAGAGGTTTATGACTTTTCCCCATTAAGACTCGATCGCTTCCGCTTGGTTCTCGTGACTACATGGTGTTTGAGAAACGGATGACCGAGACATAGTCTTCGTAAGCGCTTAGCACCTTACATGTGGGTAGACCGTACTCAACCTACATCCCCTACATCAGCTAGCCTACCCGTAAGAGTTCGCACAACTTAGTCAACTACGCCAGAGCCCATAATTGGGTTGTGGCTGCACACGGAAGTTTCCAGCTTGAATAATCTTATGATCCCTTAGAGCCCGGGTGGCGGTCCAAGAAATACAGTAAGTCCTCGATGGAAACCAGTGCCTCAATCCACCCAGATGTGTGTTTGTTGCCACCTTAGATAAACCTTTAATTAACAATCTCACATCTGTCATGGATATTCACTCACCCAATCCACGCCTACTAGCATAGCATGGCATAATAAGCAAACGAGAAGTAACTCCCAAGGTTTCATAAGTAAACAGTAATAGGTACTACCTCAAATCTACTTCCCAAACCCACAATTTAATTTGATCCTAAACATGCAAGTGTTTGAGGGTTTGATCTAATGCAATAAAACTGGGTAGTAGAAAAGGTATGATCAAGTGTTACTTGCCTTGCCGATGATCCGCGAGACCTAGAGATTCAAGTAACAAGCGGCGCACCGGTGATCTAACGCAGACAAACAACAAGCATACAATAAGTACTCATCTAATGCACGGGAAATCTCGAATAAAAGATCTAACCAGAGAGTTCAACTTAAGAACCCTGTTGCAAAAGAATCGAATCAAATAAAGCATCGAAAGTCAAAACTCGAGAGAGAACGACTCGGCTTAGCAATCTGAAACTAGGTCAAAATTTCACAGAGCAAAACTCGTAAGTAGGTTAGTCGGAACAGCGTTTCAGAATGAAACTCCAGCGCTTGAATCACCCGATTCGATAAACGAGCAAGAAATAAAACAGATTTGAAAATCGGATCGAAATCGAATCGAAAAATAACGGATTAAACCGATTAAAAGAAAAAGACGAACGGTTAAATAACGGGCGCTCATAATGTAACTAATCCGACGAACACATTCATTGAAACGAACGGTTCGTGAACGCTCATAAATAAGAAAACCAAAAAAATAAAACCATCTAGGTATTTTTTTAAAAACCCGAACTTCTTCAAAAAATCGGATCGGGTTTTCTAAAGAAAACCGGTCGGGCGGTGGCGGCTACCTCCGGTGGTTCGCCAGCTGGGCTCAAGGGCTCCGGGCGGCGAGGGGCGGCGAGGGTCGGCGAGGTGGCGGCGAGGTGGCGGCGAGGTGGCGGCGGGCGGGAGACGGCGGCAAGGCGTCCGGCGACGGCGGCGGGCAAGGTGAGAGAGAGGGGGCGGCCGGTATTTATGGAAGGGTGGGTGGCGGCGCTTGGGGAGGGGCAAGGGCGGCGGCGGCCTCGTGTCCGAACCGGACACGAGCGGGCGGCGGTGGCGGCGGCGGCGGGAACGCCATGCGCGCGAGGGAGAGGGGAGGCGGGCCGGGGCGCTAGGCCGGCTGGGCCTCGGCCCAGGGGGGGCGCGATTTTTAAAAAAAAACAAAACCAAACGAATTAATAAAATACCAAACGAACTCCGATTTTAATAAAAATAATTTTTCCCGACTCCTAAAAATGAGTCGAACAAAATGAACTTTTAAAAACGGCAAACACGCATATATTTTTAAAACGCTCATTTTTACCTAAAACAAATAAATCTTTCAAAAGCCAAATTTGATTTATTTATAAAATCTTCATTTTTCTTAAATGTTGGGAAAGTCATATTATTCCTCTCTAAAATTTTGTATAGGAAAACTTTATGAAGATAATTAAATAACTAATGATCCTATTTTCATAATTTGGGAAATACCAAATATGAAAATAATGAAACTTCCAACTTCTCCGAGGGTCCTTGAGTTGCGTGAAATTTTCTAGGATCGGAAAATGCAGAAAATATGATATGCATGATGACTCTAATGTATAACATTCCAAATTGAAAATTTGGGATGTTACAAACCTACCTCTTAAGATGAATCTCACCCTCGAGATTCGGGTTGGCTAGAAAATAGGTGAGGGTGGTCCTACAAAACTTCTTCTTTCCTGTGTGGCTTCATCCTCGGTGGTGGCTCCACCGAACTTTGCAAAACTTGATAACCTTGCAAGGGTAACTCACTGGCATAATCGAGAATCTTAACCGTTTTTCCACATATGTTAAGTCATCTTTCAACTGAATTGCTTCCAAAGGACACTGTGTTCTTAACGGTACCTCTGCTATCTCGGGTGACATTTCTTCAATCGAGAAACGTGGAATACATCATGAACTCCCGACAGTCCTCCCGCAATTCCAACTTATAAGCAACTTCTCCCATGCGTTGCAAAATCTTATACGGTCCAACTAAACGGGTGCTAACTTTCCTTTAACTCCAAAACGCTTAACTCCTCAAGCGGGATACGCCGAGATATACTGCTCCAACCTCATACTCAATCGCTGGCGCTTTGAATCGGCATAGCTCTTTTGTCCGGACTGGCTACCTTGAGCCTGCCTCAATCAACTTAACTTTCTGCTCGCACTCCTTAATCAAATCTGGTCCAAACAACTCGACGATCTCCGGTTTCGGCCCCATGACAACGGTGTCCTGCACCTTCTTCCATACAGAGCCTCGAAGGTGCCATCTTCAAGCTGGTTTGGTAACTGTTGTTGTAGGAAAATTCTGCATACGGCAAATTATCATCCCAGCTAGATCCATAATCTAGTGCACAAGCTCTCAAAGATGTCCTCCAAAATCTGATTGACTCTCTCGCCATCCCATCGGTCTGTGGGTGGAAAGCTGTATCAATTCCAATCTGGTTCCCAATGTTTCGTGTAACCGGGTTCCAAAATTTCGAGGTAAACTGGGTTCCTCTATCTCGATACGATGCTCCTCGAACTCCGTAAGCACACAATTCTGGTCATGTATATCTTTGCCAACTTAGCACTACTATAGGTAGTCTTGATCGAAATGAAATGAGCTACCTTGTTAAACGGTCGACTATAACCCAAATCGAGTCATATCCTCGAACGGGTCTTTGGCAAACCTGTGATGAAATCCATGCCTAGTTTATCCCACTTCCATTCGGTATTGGCAATGGTTGTAATAACTCGCCGGCTTCGATGCTCGCTTTTACTTTCGACATACGTCGAAACTGCTACATACTCCGCAATATCCTTCTTCATTCCGTCCACTAGAAAGTATTCTTCAAATCCAAATACATCTTGGTATTTCCGGTGAATCGAATAGGGTGAATCATGGGCTTTTTGTAAAATCAACTTCCCGATCTCCGGGTCATTGGGCACATAAACACGGTCTTCAAACCATAGGGTATCATGCTCATCCTCACGAAATCCTTTAGCTTTTCCTTTGCTCATTTTCTCCTTTATAGAGGCAACTTCCTTATCTCGCCTTTTGGGCTTCTCCGATTTTGTCCATCGCTGTCGATCGAATCTCCAATGCTGCTACATAGCCTCTTGAACTATTTCAAAACATAGCTCTCAAGGTCCTCGGCTAACTCATTGGGTATCCCTCCCATCATTAGGGTATTGACGTGGTTTACGGCTCAATGCGCCGCCCACGACATTAGCCTTCCGGGTGATAATGCAATCTCATATCGTAATCCTTGATAAGTTCTAACCATCTCCTTTGTCCGAGATTCAATTCCTTTGTGTGTAAGATGTACTTCAAACTCTTGTGATCCGATATACTTCACAATGATTTCCAATGAGAAAATGTCTCCACGCCTTCGTGGCATGCACAACGGCTGCTAACTCCAAATCATGAGTGGCATAATTTAACTCATGGGGCTTAAGTTGTCGTGAAGCATACGAAACAACTCTTCCTTCTTGCATGAGTACGGCTCCAAGTCCTCGACGTGAAGCGCCGCAATACACCTCATAATCCTTAGTCCGATCCGCAATATCAAACCGTGAGGTAACCAATCTTTTCTTCAACTCCTGAAAACTTGCCTCACAGTCCTCACCATATGAATTTGTTTTCCTTCTTCAACAATTCAGTCATCGGCTTTGCAATCCTTGAGAAATTCTCAATGAATCTTCGGTAGTATCCTCGCGAGTCCAAGGAAATTCAATCTCTCCAACTGTCGCTGGTGCTTCCCATTTGGTTACGGTCTCAACCTTTGTGGGGTCAATCGCTATCCCTTCTCCGGATATAACATGTCCGAGAAATCCAACTTCCTTTAGCCAAAACTCACATTTGCTGAATTTGGCATACAACTGGTGTTCCTTAGTTTCTCCAAACCAATCGCAAATGTTCCTTGTGTTCCTCTTCATTCTTCGAGAAAATCAAATGTCATCAATGAACACCACGACAAACTTATCCAAAACTCCATAAACACTTTGTTCATCAGGTTCATGAAATAGGTCAAGCGTTAGTCAGTCCAAATGACATAACGGTATACTCAGACAGTCCATATCTCGTGGTAAATGCTGTCTTGGGTATATCTTGCTCCCGAATCTTCAATCGATGGTACCGATCGCAGGTCGATCTTGGAAAACACTTTGGCTCCTTGCAAGTTTATCAAATAGATCATTTATCATAGGTAGGGGTACTTGTTCTTGATTGTTACTTCATTCAATCCACGATAATCAACAGCCATTCTTAAAGATCCATCCTTTTTCTCCACTAACAAAACGGGTGATCCCCAAGGTGATGAACTTGGGCGAATACAACCTTTATCCAATAGTTCCTTAATCTGCTCCTTGATTTCCGCCAAATCTTTTGCGGGCATCCTGTATGGTCGCTTCGATATCGGGCCTGTTCCTGGCAACAACTCGATCAAAAACTCAATGTCTCTATCCGGTGGCATTCCCGGCAACTCTTCCGAAATACATCAGATAATCCTTCACCATCGGTACTTCTTCCCGCACCACCCTCGATAAGCAATTAACTTGTGCTCTCCTCGCTCGTGCCGTGATACATACTTGATCCTTCTTCCTTCTGGTGTGGTGAGCAAAATTGACTTTGTGGTGCAATCTATGTTTCCTCCATACTTTGATAACCAATCCATCCCTAATATCACATCCAATCCTTGGGATTCCAGAACTATTAGGTCTGAGGGGAAAACATAGTGTCCAATCCTTAATGGCAGTCGATCACACCATTTACTAGCCATGTATCCTGCTTCGGGTGAGGTTACTAGCATGGGTGACCTAAGGGCTTGGGTCGGTAACTTGTACTTATCCACAAATCCCTTGATATGTATGAATGCGATGCACCAAGATCGAAAAGAACAACCGCAGAAATGACTTAACCAAAACTTACCGACATCGCATCAGCTGATCTTCAACCTCCTCCACATCAATGTGGTTCACCCGTCCCCTGCTGAAAGGGTTGGGCTTCTTTCCGTAGCTTCCATTGCCATTTCCATTCGCCTTCGGATACCATTTGCATAATGCCCGCCTATGCGGCACTTAAAGCAAGTAATATGACTCAGTCTACTTTGGATGGTGTTGACGGGTTGGTGCGATTCTGTCTGCTGCTTCCTCCATTCCTGCTCCCATTCTTGGTGCCATTTTGGTTGTGCGAATTACCTCCTCCATGGGTATGCTGAAACTGAATTCCTGATTTAGGGTATAACGAGGTTTCTCTTGGCTCCGAGTTATACTTCGCTTGCCCATACTTCCGCTATGGTTTTCAATTTGTCGCTGCTTTCCTTCAATCATGAGGGCTCGGTCTACCAACTCCCGGTAGTTGTTGAAACTTGCTACCATCAACGGCATGTGAACTCATCATTCAGTCCTTCTAGAAACTTCTCTTGTTTAGCTGCGTCAGTAGCAACGCTATCCGGGGCATAACGTAATTTGCTAAAGTCATCCACATATCGCCAACAGCCCTTCCTCCTTGGCGAAGTTGCAAATTCACGCTTCTTCATGGCCATAGCTCCTGCCAAACATGGGCAAGGCGAAAAGCTTGCTAAAATTGATCCCATGTGATGTTGTTCACCGGGTAAGTGGTCGTGAAATTCTCCCACCATGTCAGCTGCGGGTCCTTCAAGCTGATGTGCCGCAAACTTCACTCTTTCACCATCTGCATCCCGCAGTGGTCAACTCCTTCCTATCTTGCGGCGCCAATCATCTGCTATAATCGGCTCGGTGCTACCGGATTACACCGCGGGTTTAGTCTAAGGAAACGAGTCGATGATCCGCAGGGGTGGTGGTGGTGGGTTGTTGTTGTTGTTGTTGTTGTTGCCTGGTTCGCACCAATGTTTGAATCAGGTATTCTGTCTCTGGATCAATTGGGTGATCTCTGGCGGAAAACGAATCCGGGTCACGCCCTGAGGCATCTGATGGGTTTAGAAAAGATGAGAATTTAGAATAGATTGAGGTCTAAGGGGAATCACTACCCAAATGCACATGAGCAAATTCACACAAAATCACTTCATTCAATCAAACAAAAGGCTTACAACGATCTAACTATCGCAAAAGTGCGGTACTATAATGTTTACATGGAGGGAAATACTACTAATATGTGGGGACTTCTACTAATTTGAACCGATGGAAGACTCCATGATGTCCGCCCACTTCGCCTTCAAAGTCGGGTTCACTTGGATCCGAATCGGTGTCGCCGATGTTGATGTAGTCGCTGGGTATTCGACATACCGGTCTTCATTCCCGAGCGCCAACTTCTTCTTGAGTTCTTCGATCTCGCACTTAAGATCGTTATTGTGTCTTGCCGTAGCTACGATCTCGCCCATGTAGTCCTTGCGTAGTCTTTAGTTCTTCTTCCAGCTCGATGATCCTTCCTTTGTCTTTCTCAACTCCAACATGTCGTTGCACATTTGGTTCTCCGGTGTCGAATGTGCTGATTTAACTCCCGGATGAAAGCTGCAATGGATCTATCCTTCTTGGTGCCGACGACGCCCCAGCTTGTCATCTCGGCGTCCGCAAATCTGGTAGATGGTGTCCTTGAGGTCTTCTTGATAAACTTCTCCAATGCGCCCCATGGTGATGTGAGCTGCCATGCTCTTTCCCAAACTCCAAGTTGGTGCAATCGAAAACACTTTCTATAGGCTTGGTGATTGGGGCTAATGTCCTTCCCGAACGTGAGCGTGAATCTTCCAAATAGCCTCTTCAGCAGAGTGGCGCTGAAAGTCCCGTGAAGCTTGGTAGTCCAATGTTCAGTATTTGGTAACTTCCTTCAAGTGAAATCCAAAAGGTGTGCCTTCATCCGTTGGGTGTACTTGATCTTCGCTCCGCCATCCTAAAGAGAGTAGAAAAGATGAGGAGTTAGAAATGGGAAGAGAGTAGTGATCTATGGCTTTAACTTAGTGGTCGTGGTCCTACAACAAGATGTGCTCGATACCATTCTCTCAGAGCGACCAGACCCAATGGATCAAGTCTCCGTGCTCAAGGTCATCCCCGGATCAAGAATGCCGACACCACACAAGATTTCAAGGATTTATAGCAGAGTAGCAATCACACACTTATTACATCGTTGTCCACAAGGAACTTATAACAATAATATGGCTTAAGGCCATCTAATAATAACAGCGAAGGCTTGGAAGATAAGTGAGTCCATCAACTCCATCGGCATCATCGAGTATAGAACCACGACCTAACACCTTACTGTCGTTCAAAAAGTCTGCAACGTGAAAGTTGCAGCCAAAACGGGTCAAGACATGGAATATGCCGCAATGTAACACATAAAGAGCAATGAAGCAATAAGCCTATACTACATGCATATATGGCTGGTGGTAAGGCTCTCACGGTTACATTTGCATAAAGCTGGTTTTTCCTACATCAAAGGAATAATTTTATTTAACTATCATGGTGGTTGTTAAACATTGAGAATGGTTGACAAGATCCTCAATCCCAATTAAAAAGTACTCATCAAAACCCAATACATTTATTAGTAGTAACATGTTGAGATTCACATGATATTCAATTACCAGATACTCAAAACGTCCATAACCGGGACACGGCTAATCATGATTAGTTTATACACTCGCAGAGGTTTATGACTTTTCCCCATTAAGACTCGATCGCCTCCGCTTGGTTCTCGTGACTACATGGTGTTTGAGAAACGGATGACCGAGACATAGTCTTCGTAAGCGCTTAGCACCTTACATGTGGGTAGACCGTACCAACCTACATCCCCTACACCAGCTAGCCTACCCGTAAGAGTTCGCACAACTTAGTCAACTACGCCAGAGCCCATAATTGGCTTGTGGCTGCACACGGAAGTTTCCAGCTTGAATAATCTTATGATCCCTTAGAGCCCGGGTGGCGGTCCAAGAAATACAGTAAGTCCTCGATGGAAACCAGTGCCTCAATCCACCCAGATGTGTGTTTAAGTTGCCACCTTAGATAAACCTTTAATTAACAATCTCACATCCGTCATGGATATTCACTCACCCAATCCACGCCTACTAGCATAGCATGGCATAATAAGCAAATGTAGAAGTAACTCCCAAGGTTTCATAAGTAAAACAGTAATAGGTACTACCTCAAATCTACTTCCCAAACCCACAATTTAATTTGATCCTAAACATGCAAGTGTTTGAGGGTTTGATCTAATGCAATAAAACCGGGTAGTAGAAAAGGTATGATCAAGTGTTACTTGCCTTGGCCGATGATCCGCGAGACCTAGAGATTCAAGTAACAAGCGGCGACCGGTGATCTAACGCAGACAAACAACAAGCATACAATAAGTACTCATCTAATGCACGGGAAATCTCGAATAAAAGATCTAACCAGAGAGTTCAACTTAAGAACCCTGTTGCAAAAGAATCGAATCAAATAAAGCATCGAAAGTCAAAACTCGAGAGAGAACGACTCGGCTTAGCAATCTGAAACTAGGTCAAAATTTCACAGAGCAAAACTCGTAAGTAGGTTAGTCGAACGGCGGTTTCAGAATGAAACTCCAGCGCTTGAATCACCCGATTCCGATAAACGAGCAAGAAATAAAACAGATTTGAAAATCGGATCGAAATCGAATCGAAAAATAACGGATTAAATCCGATTAAAAGAAAAGACGAACGGGTTAAATAACGGGCGCTCGCTAATGTAACTAACTGACGAACACATTCATTGAAACGAACGGTTCGTGAACGCTCGTTAAATAAGAAAACCAAAAAACCATCTAGGTTTTTTTTAAAAAATTGAACTTCTTCAAAAATCGGATCGGGTTTTCTAAAGAAAACCGGTCGGGCGGCGGCGGCTACCTCCGGTGGTCTCGCCGGGGCTCAAGGGCTCCGGGCGGCGAGGGGCGGCGGGGTCGGCGAGGTGGTGGCGAGGTGGCGGCGAGGTGGCGGCGCAAGGGAGACGGCGGCGGCGCCCGAAGCGACGGCGGCAAGGTGAGAGAGAGAGGGGGCGGCCGGTATTTATGGAAGGGGGTGGCGCGCTTGGGGAGGGGGCAAGGCGGCGGCGGCCTCGTGTCCCAACCGGACACGAGCGGGCGGCGGTGGCGGCGGCGGGGGAACCATGCCAAGGCGCGGCAAGGCGAGGGAGAGGGGAGGCCAAGGCTGGGCTGGCCGGGCCTCGCCCAGGGGGGGCGATTTAAAAAAACAAAACCAAACGAATTAAAAAAATACCAAACGAACTCCGATTTTAATAAAAATAATTTTTCCCGACTCCTAAAAATGAGTCGAACAAAATGAACTTTTAAAAACGGCAAACACGCATATATTTTTAAAACACTCATTTTTACCTAAAGCAAATAAATCTTTCAAAAGCCAAATTTGATTTATTTATAAAATCTTCATTTTTCCTAAATGTTGGGAAAGTCATATTATTCCTCTCTAAAATTTTGTATAGGAAAACTTTATGAAGATAATTAAATAACTAATCGATCCTATTTTCATAATTTGGGAAATCCCAAATATGAAAATAATGAAACTTCCAACTTCTCCGAGGGTCCTTGAGTTGCGTGAAATTTTCTAGGATCGGAAAAATGCTAGAAAATATGATATGCATGATGACCTAATGTATAACATTCCAAATTGAAAATTTGGGATGTTACAACTGGTTAAAGGCTTTAATGGAAAAACAATACTTAAATATCCACACGAAAAACATCACAGATCCATAAGTACAGCTTGACTATACGAATCGGTGCCACAGTAAAATGCCATCATCACCACCGCAGAGACGTGCAAGTGGGATTTAGCAGATCCTCAGTACAGCTTGACATGACTAAACAGTGCACCAGTAAAAAAAATTGTCTTGGATGGTTAGTTCTTCCACGCCACCACCCGCACCACCCACTGGGCGGTTGCCATGACGCACTGCAAAACGGCGACCCCCGACGAACCGCCTCCCACACACGCCCCCGACGAATAGCCTCCCACACACCACCGTCGACGCACTGCAAAAATACCCCATTGTCTTCAACCTCTCCTCGCTCCGACAAACCACCATTGCCGCTCCATTTCCATCGCACACAAACCTCCGCCGCCTCTCTACAAAGCCCACAATACCGGAGGAAGGCCATGGTGGAGGAACCGTCCGCCAAGCGCCATCATGCCGAGACGCCGGACAAGAGGAGCAACCTCGCCGACATTAACGCCCCCGTGAGAAGCGCAACTACACCGTAACGCCAAGGGGTTGAGCTCCACGGCAAGGAGACGCTGGAGATAGTCTGCACCAACGAACCGCATAAGGCCGATGAGATGATGAGCAGGCTCAGATGAAGGGAGGCGGCTTGTATCCGAAGCTTCATCGGAGTTGATGTGAGTACACCGACGAGGAAAACCTCCACGTATGGCGGCAGTCCTGCAGCCAGCGCCGAGGAACTCGCTGGTGTACCACATCGCAGCTGCCACACAATGGTGAGCAATCCTACTCATTTGCCCTGCATATGGTTTATCTGCTTTATTACTACTCTATCCTGAAAATTTAATCACACTTGTTTCCCAACTAGATGTACTAGTGTGGTTTGTAGTGAAGTATTTTCTGAATTTGATGTAATGTTATTTTCAGAAGAAAATAAACTAAGGACTTGGTGAAGCATTGGTTCTGTGGTTATCCTATTTCAATAAAAGTAGACAAAACTAGTACCAATGAAGAACACACAACATTTATCAAACTATGTATAATCCAAGAAGAAGAATAACATGATGTACTTAATTTAATTTCAGAACTTTCTTTACTAGTTTTTGAAGTACATTCATCCATTGTAACTCATACTACTGTTCATTCATCTGTTGTACCAAGACTAGTCACTAAAACTTAATTAAAATTGTTTCCCAACTAGATGAACTACTATAGTCTATGAAGTGGATGCACGATTACATGTTTATCAAGTTACATGCATTTTCTGAAACTGTGAAGTGGATTGTTTCACCAGATTAGCATCTGAAAAAAAGTTTATAGCATTCTGAACTTTATGCACCAAATTAATTTCTAAACTTCATGAACTAGCATAGATTCTGATCTTGATGCACTAGTATATTTTATAGAATTGATGTATTAAAAGATCTTTGGTGAAGTGGTATAGGTCCATATCTTGATGCACATGTTTCTCAAACTAATTTTTGAACTTGATATAGAATTAATGCAAAGATGTATCAAGCATCGTATATGTCTTTTATTCAACAAAAAGAAAACTAAACTTGAATCAAGCAAAGACATATCATTGACTCGTAAAATGATTCTCTAATTTGGTGAAGCATTTGGTAAAGCAAAGAAGATAGCAAAAAGAAAAAATAACACAAAGTAGTTAAATTTAATTTCGGACTTTGTGTACTAGTTTCTCAATTACATTCATGCATGACTCATAATATATAGGCATCTACCTCATGGATTATCACTTGTAGAACAAAAAAGCAGAAGAATTAAATCCTCAAAAAGAAGACTAATCTTTAAATGTGTGTCTCCCACCTTGCAGGCCCAGCGCCTCAAAGACTTCCTCAGGAGGAGAAATTGTACACATTTGTCGGTTTCAAGATTGAGGTGACAAGGTAAGTCGGAGAAGTCTGGTTTGGAAATCAACCCCAACAACTTCATCGACATGCAGCGCAAGTGGAAAGATCCAAAGACCAACAAATACTACGACTCCTTGGCCGATGTTGCAGGTGGCGTCATCCACCCATTCTACGAAGGCATGAAGAAGAAGATGAATAGGGAAGATCACAAACTGTGGGGGAACAGCACGCTGCCAGACAACCTCATCACGTACGCATGAATAGATGCATACGCAACGTACAAGTCATGGAAGACAATCGACAACATCGTGACAAAGTTGGGATATTTCAAAAGAGCAGGAGGTCGACCTTACTACCACCGCAACTTCACGGATGAAGATGCATGAAAGTCTGATTTGTTATGTTGAACCAGCTACCTTATGCTGTGTGTGTCCTCAGAATTTTTGTTTCAGATTTGTAGTTTGCTTTCGTTATGTTGAACCAGCTACCTTATGCTATGTGTGTCAGGGTTTGAACAAGTTTGCCTATGTCTATCAAGTACATCGTTTGCTTATGTCGTCCAACAAGTTTGCTAGCTTCCTATTTTGTTAATCCATGATTTGAAGTTGAACTTGATGGCTGCCACGCAGCACTAGTCATGGAGAAAAAAATAACACATGAATATTTTCGCAAAAAAAGTGGCGTACTAAATAAAGGCCAAAAGCAAATAGTAGCCTTCCATGCTCAAGACAGCTTAGACATGAACGGTAGTACTATCACGATAAAAAATCAGTTTTAGTTTCGCATTTAACACTAAAAAGACTAAGTTTCAGCCAAGACAACATTCAGTACTAAAAAGCATCGTGCTAAAAACTAGTTAGAAATTCACTAAGTAATGCATCAGGAAAAGCAAGAGAAACACCAGTACGTATTTCCTAGTCACTAGCGTCCTAGGACTGAAAAGTTCTGGTATAGTTGAAGACACGGTACGTTCATTCTACAAAAATATATAAAAAGGAACGGAAGCTTCAGTTCAGATTCAGAAAAAAAGGACATACTAAGAATTAACAAAGGGCAATACAACTAAAATCTCAAGACAACTTAGTCTATACAGCAAGTGCTAGGATTATACCAAACATTGCCTCGAGAAGAACCACAGCCTAGAAAAAAGAAGGCCAAAATTAAATCAAAAAGATATAAGTTCGACAAAAGAGAAAATCACAAGAAACACAATGTAAGACATACTAGCATCAAACAACACAAACAATAAATAATTAATCAAAAGTACTAGCACAATTGGAATCTCAGTACAACTAAGTTTATTCGGTAAGTGCTATGATGATACCAATTAATGCATTGAGAAAGAAATAGTTTTGAACTTAATAGGACTATCTCTTAAACGTAGCTAATTTAAACCAGTAATTTAACTTTTACTATGAAGTTCAATTACTAAAGTTCAAGAAGTTCAAAAAGAAATTTGAAAGCCTTATGCTGAATGAGACTACAAATCAGTACTAACAGAACTATATCATAAGTACAAGAAAACGAGAGTACAGAAACTATAAAGGTCCAAGTTAGGATGGAATCACATAAAAATAAAATAAATCTGACTTTCTGAGCAACAACTCGAAAATACACTTGAAAAAAAATTGTTTCAGTTCAACTACTATATAAGTCTTTAGTACAAAAAAAACTTAACCAAAACGAATTCCCGATGAAACATTGTGCCACACTTAAAACACAACACAAAATATACTAGTTATTACATAGTACTCGACAAGACATCAAACACTTCAAAATAGAGCCTACAATGTTTTCAAGAGATATATCACACAACTATCCAATTCACTATGCAAATGATGACCATTTATCCTATGCATCAGAGCCAAAGCCTGAACCTCCTTGGGAAGCTCACACCATAAGATGGTTATTCCGTTGAACACAACTCTATACAGATCCTCGCTGCCCAATCAACAATGCGTGGCTGCAAAACAATAAAACAAATTATCAAAAATCATGACACATAAAAAAAGGATGCACAATAATCCAAAATAGAAATTGAAAAGCTCAACAAGAAACCCACGCCATTATTTCAATGTTCTCAACGATCTTTTCACCATCATAGCATCCCGCATACTTCACAAAGATAATGGCCACATTCATTTTTCCCTTGAATCGAACCTTGACAAACGTTGGTTTGTTTGCAAACAGCTCCCAATTGGGCTGCTTGCTTGCATTGTAATCGAGCATCACCATACACAGCCTTCATTACTTTGACCAATCTAGAAATCTGTAAAAAACAAAACAACCGACACGCTTTAGGTCTCGTAAACAGCGTAAACAAAGATGCGTAAATATTAATCCAAAGATGATAATAAATGTCACTCACAATCTTCTCGCAGTCTTTGTGATAGGTGTTCTTCGAAGGACGGTGGTTCTTCGGATAAGGTAAAGAGTCAAGGATGTCAACGCTACTTCTGTACCGATTCATGACATATAAGGAATAGTGGTTCACTTTCCTATCCTTTGATAAAACCATAGGCTTGAATAGAGGCATCATGATCTAAAAACAAATGACCAAAAAGAGATGTTAAATTTTCAAAGTAAAACCAGCATCACAACAAACAAATAAAACCAAAATCAGCTAGTAGATCTCACAAGGTCAAGATCGAGCAAGTCTTCATTAGCTTTAACATAGTTTTGAAATATCTCACTGCACTCTCCACATTAAACACTTTATTTTCATCCTCGTAAAACTAATACCAAGCACAACCTCGCAAAAAGCCAAAATAGAAAATAGACAATGAAAAGAATCAACAAGCAAAGTATTATTAAAAATCATAAAACAATAGACAGTCTTGTTCAACATAAAGAAACCGATCCGATTGATTACCATGATGAAATATGTACTCAAGAATATCCTTTTCCCAAAAGCGAAATCAGCATTTCTATCGGGATCTTGCTTCCAACCATCAATGAGGAAGTCCATTACATCACCCTCCATCATTTGCCCAAGTGAAAAAACTTCCCATATGTGATTCCCAGTGAAGTTAGTTATGTTTCCATCAGGTTGAGGTATCATTGAGAATGTATTCCTACAGCACACACAAGAACAAAAAAGAAGGAGAAGCAAGATAAGGCATTCATAGCAGTTCGAGTTGTATAAAAGGAATAGTTCAGCCATATTTATCTAGCAGCTATAAACAACACAAGAAAAGGAAGAGGAAAAATGAGAGATACTCACTGCATACTTCTCACGCCATTCATCACTAAGCAACAGATTATACAACCCACGAGCCTTGTCCAAGTGAGGGAATTTATGAGGGTGAAGTCACTGCATAGGGGAGCAAAACTTATAGGAGCTCAAGCACGCTCGTGCTTATAACATTGCCGTAATCCAAAGCGGATCTTTCCTAGCAGCACCAGCTCTACGAGCCACTATTCCAAAGAAGGGAGATAAACCTTTAGCAGCGCCCTCGTGACTCTTCCAACGCCAAAGAATCTTGTCAAACACATCATCGTCAGCTGCCTATCAATTCCACAATGGGATTCTTGGGTGTAGTAGGGCTATCTACACAAGCAGTCAGAAACCTCTCGAGCTCCCAACCGCCTTCATAACACCAGATCTTGTCTTTTTCGGAGAACGCCTCGCTAAGATCAATAGCTACGCTACCAAGCTCCAAGAATCGGCTACCAAAGAGCCTGTAGTCATGCTCACCAAGATCCAAACCACTCACCGAAAAAAGAAGACCGCATAACGTAAGTTCAAATACATATTTCATGACAAGATTAATAGAGAAGTACAAGCTGCAAAAAATTACAAAAGTCCATGCACACGCACAGGTTCGATGCCAAACAAACCCCGAAGTCAACATCAAACAAATCGCTAGTTGCGCAGTATACAAAGAAAGTCTTCCTAATGTCCAAAATGTCTTCATGGTTGTAATCGACCATTTCAATTACACCATCCTCCCGCAATAATAGGTCTTGCAGTTTTGTAGCATAAAGAATCCACAATCATGCCTCGTAAACAAAGGAAAAATCAAAAATGGTACAACACAAAATCCAAAAAATACAGGAACAACATCCTCCAGCAACAAAAACAACCAGCAAAAATCATTAAAAACGGATACTCACGTGTTTTCCTGCTGAGGCACCCGCACAAAATCGCAAGAGAAACCATCAATATGCGCAGGTGAGAATGCTTTGGCCCTGTCTACACTGGACTCCCTCCAAAGCTTCTTTATATTATCTGTCATATTCCTTAAGAATCTAACTGCATCACCTGTAACACCCGGATAATTAAGCTACAGTAATCACCTCGGTTACTGTGATTAAACTCACGTTGGTTCGAACCCGGTTTAAATCAAATTTAAAACTTAGGCAAACAATAAAAGTTTTCAAAAATGAAAACTAAAATGTTCGGGATTGTCAAATATTACAAAGTTAATTAAGGTGGGTGCACACATTTTGTAAAGTGTTTAGATATTTTAAATAAACCAAAAATGTAAAGAAAGAAAATAAGAAAAGAAAATAATAAAACAAATGAGAGGGGGAAAGACCCAACAGCCAACTGGCCAACCCCCCCCACTGGCCCACCTGCCAGCCTCTCGCCCGCCCACCCCTCACTCACTTACCCACTTCTCGGCCGGCAAACCCTAGCCGCCTCACTCTCCTCCCGATCCCTTTCTTCCTCACACGATCCGGATCGGCCTCGCCTCGATCCCGCCATTGTCACCGACGCCGGGCGACCGCCGCCTGACTCCATCACTGGCGAAGGCCTCGCCACTGGGTCGCCCCGACTTCGCCACCGATCCGCTCTGCCGCTGCCGGCCGCCTCCCGCCTCTCCTCAACGGTCGCCACCGAACGCCGACGAGCAGATCTCATAGACCCCTGCCCCCACCGTGAGCTTCTCCCCGTGGATCCCTCGCCTCCCTAGTTCCTCCCGAACGCCACCGTCGCCTCGGCCTCCCGCCGGCTCCCGGCCACGCCCCACGACCTCCTCCCTCGTGCCTCCGCCTGTCGGCGAGGCCCCTTTCCCCACCGCACTGGCCTCCGCCTGCCCTACCGCTTCTTCTCCTCGCTGAACTCGCCCCGGCGAAAGCACGCCGCGCCGAGGGCCGCCAGCCAAGGCCGGGCACCCGCCGCACTTCGCCCCCTCTCGCCTCATCCTGCCCCCTGCCCTCAGAGACGCCTGCCGGGGCCAAACCCCCCACCTCCGCCATGGCTGGCGCTGATCCTGCCGAGCCCGCCGCCACCACCACCATCGATCTACCGCCTCCTCGCCTCGAACGCGATCACCATACTTGCTGGTCACGGAAGACGAGTCCGCGAGCTCCGCGCCATGGACGCCCACCGGGCTCCTCACCGGCCGACGTGGCCACCCGGGCACCGTCACATCGATTAGTGGGCCCAGGCCCCCACCCCACCAAATGGATGATTTCTTGGTAATGACCGCACTCCATCACATCGACATGGGGGCCCCACCCCAAAGAACGCTTTTAAAATAAAAAGAAATGAAAATGAAATTAGTTAAATAAAAATGAATAAAACTAATTAATTAATTAATTAATTAATTGTTAATAATTAATCTAATTAATCCCGATTAATTAACCTAATGACTAATTAACCTAATTAACTACTGTTAATTAAACTTAATTGTTAATTAGTTAACGTGGTATGACGAACGGGACCCACATGTCGTGGTTGACTTAGTCAACCCTCGTTGATCGCCGACGTCAAGATGACATCATGCCGACGCTATAAATACATTTTTTCGAATTAATTAATTAATTAATTAAATTCGTAAATTATTAAAATCTTTTAAAATCATATCTTTTAACTGAACTCTGATTAAAATATTTTCAACATGAAAGTTGCTCGTAACGACGAGACGAATCCGGATACGCAATTCGCTCGTCCGCCACACACCCCTAACCTATCGAACTCCGCAACTTTCCTCCGCTCCTTCGCGCTCAAAAACACGAAACACCGGAATACTTTCCGGATGTTTCCTTCACCAAGATTACCTCCTACAAAGATTAGGTCACCTCTAGCACCGCTGTATTGCCATGTTACGCTTTGTGATACTTTGATTGCTCATTATTTATTGTGTTCCTCCGTTATTTCTTTCCGATAGACTCGAGACCGCCAAGCGACCTTCAGGGCTCAACTACGGTGTCGACGACCTCTCTCTCCGAGCAACCAGCAAGCCCCCCTTGATCACCAGATATCGCTTACTCTTTCTCTATACCGCTTGCATTAGAGTAGTGTAGCATGTTACTGCTTTCAGATACTCCTATACTGCTGCATAGCCTGTCCTTGTTACTACTATTGTTACCTTACCTGCAATCCTATATGCTTAGTATAGGATGCTAGTACTTTCATCTGTGGCCCTACATTCTTGTCCGTCTGTCGTGCTATACTATCGGGCCGTGATCATTCGGGAGGTGATCACGGGTATATAGTATATACTTATACATGATACATGTGGAGACTAAAGTCGGGTCGGCCGGTGGAGCACCGCGAGTGATTCACGGATTAGCTGAAAGGACCTTGTCCCGACGGCCCTCTCGATGGATCTTTGTGGCGGAGCGAGGCAGGTTGAGACCGCCTAGGAGAGAGGTGGGCTGGCCTCGTTCGCATTCGCGTTACTTAACACGCTTAACGAGGTCTTGGTATTTGATCTGAGTTGGCTACGAGCTTATACGCACTAACCATCTACGCTGGAGTAGTTATGGGTATCCCGCGCCGTGGTATCACCAAGCACTTCAGACGTCAATGACGAGAGCGGCGCTACCGGATTGGATCGAACGCCTGCTAGGCTAGGTCTGCTTCGGCCGCCCAGCAACGCAGGTGTGTTTGTGGCGATGGGCCTGCACTGCTGCGCTTAGGTTTAGACCGGCGTGTTGGCCTCTCTGTTGTGCCTAGGTGGGGCTGCGACGTGTTGATCTTCCGCGGCCGGGCATGACCCAGGAAAGTGTGTCCGGCCAAATGGGATCAAGCGTGCTGGGTAAGATGGTGCACCCCTGCAGGGAAGTTAATCTATTCGGATAGCCGTGATCTTCGGTAACAGGACGACTTGGAGTTGTACCTTGAGCTTATGACAACTAGAACCGGATACTTGATAAAACACACCCTTCCAAGTGCCAGATACAACCGGTGGTCGCTTCTCTCTCGTGGATATGAGGAGGGATTGCCGGTAGGATTATTGCTATGTGATGTTACTTGGAGGACTTCAGATCGTCCTCTTCTACCTATTGCAAGACAGTGTCCGTAGCGTAGTCTTCGCTAAGACTAGCTATCCCCTCTTATTCGGCATTCTGCAGCTTCACCCCTCGATATGGCCCTTACACATATATCCATGCATTTGTAGTGTAGTCCTTGCTTGTAGTACTTTGGATGAGTACTCACGGTTGCCTTGTTCCCCTTTTCCCCTACCTCTACTCGATTGCTGCAACTGCACTATGGAGCCTGTGAGCGACGCCACCGCCGATGACGACTACTACTCCGAGGTGCCTACTACTACGCAGCAGCCCACCGACGATGACCAGAGTAGCTTAGGAGGATCCTGTGCAGGAGGCCTGCTCCTCTTCGATCCAGATCCCAGCTTTGTGCTAGCCTTCTTAAGGCAAACTTGTTTAACTTATGTCTCAGATCAGATATTGTTGCTTCCGCTGACTCGCCTATGATCGAGCACTTGTATTCGAGCCCTCGAGGCCCCTGGCTTGTATTATGATGCTTGTATGACTTATTTTATTTGTAGAGTTGTGTTGTGATATCTTCCGTGAGTCCTCGATCTTGATCGCATACATTTGCGTGCATGATTAGTGTATGATTGAATCGGGGCGCACAAGTTGGTATCGAGCCGACTACCGTAGGAATCCCCTTCCACACTCCTTGGTCAAGTCGAGTCTAGACATTGCAAAAACTTTACTAACTTGGCTGTGTGCCTTACGGCCCACGCTGCCATCGGGTGGTACTAGGATCTTTACTCCTCGACCTTTACTCGACTCTGAACTCTCTTCTACTGGGTTAAACGCTTTTACTAATCGACACTAGGATCCCGTGACCACGCTCACCCCAAAGTTGGATATAGCCTTAGTTGTTCTTGGAATTATATTTGATCAATTTCCACACCGTCATTTGACTCCTTTGAAACGCCTTTGTTTTCAGATGGAACCCACGAGGCAGGTCGTGGCGCCACACGACGGCCATTGGTGCTCGATCACTCGCGTGCTAGCCGAGATGATGACCTATCCGGGTTATCGCCGGCACCCCGAGTACACCGCCTTTGAGGAGTACCAGACTATAACCAGAGCGCATCGCCGCCATCGCCCACCTCTACTCGGGAGTATGACTCCACCACGCGGCCGCACACCGCATATGGTGTTGGAGTGACTATCGATATGGCAGTCCATGATGCTGCTTATGCTGCTCGACACATCTTCGCGTAGTATCGAGAGTTGGACACCTCCCCTTCAGGCACATTGCTATCGCGTCTGATGTTGGTGAGGAGGGTTACTACACTGCAGCCTACTCCACTGTCACTAGAGAGCCCTTCTACCATTAGAACCTTGTTCTGCATGCTGATGGGCTGGATTGAGCTAACCGGGCTCTTCGCCACGAGTTGTACATCACCCGTCAGCACCTTTACCGTGCTCTGACGCTGATGCACCCTTTGTCCGATCCGAGAGCTGCCACGCTCGCGATCTACCCAGCCAGACCGTGATGCCCCAGGTGTCGGTTGGCGACGTGGAGGCTACTCTCCGACTTGGCCCTTTTCTCGCCACCGGACGCCGGATTCAGCACCAGAGTATCCGCTGCCCCTGTGTCACCGACGTGGAGGACTATCCCGCCGCCGCTACTACCAGCTTTTCGAAGCTACTGACTACCTCCGCAGCATCGTGGGACCGATGTAGACTTGCTTGTTAAGTGTTAGATGCATTCGCCATGACTGCGTGCCACCTATGATGTCTTAGTTTATGTACCGAACTCTATGTATCGAACTCTATGCGTGATCCCTTTGTAAGATATGCCACTACTATGTAGTTCCTATCGTCTGCTTTTTTATGCATGTTTCACCATGAATGATTCCTGTCCTTTGCTTAATTTCTCAAATGCCGAACTACCCTCGTTATATAATAGCAGGATGGTTAGGCCAGCTGGTCGTGGTCGGGTGGCAACTTCCCACCACCGCCTCGAGTACATGGCTGGTATGATCCAACAGCTTGAGATGAATCGCCAGCTCATGGAAAACATGATGGCTCGCTTCTCGCCCCAATATGAACCAGCACCCAAACGGAACAACGCTGCAGGATTTCATACGCTGAACCCCAGCTGTGTACCGCAGCTCAACTCAGCCACTGATGTCAATGATCGCCCGTGAAATCACCTATGAAATGGAGTCTGCTGATGTAGCCTCCGCCACTATGTCACCTTTGCTTCCTTCTTTCCAAGGGACCCACACCAATGGTGGGACAGCCACCGCGCATTTCCGCCAGCTTGAACACTCATCACCGCCGACTTCCAAGTTGCCTTCCATGCCCGCTTCATCCTCAAGGGTCATGGACCGAAGAAGCGTGAATTCGCAACCTCACCCAAGGCAATAAGATCATAGCTTATCATCAGAGTTCCGGACTTGTCTCGCTATGTCAAGAGGATATTGCAACCGATGCACGCAGACAGAGAAGTTCCGTGACGGCCTTCGTCGACATCAAACTCGCACTTCGTGCACGACTTTGCTGATTTCGCCACCTTGGTGAACAAAGCTATCAATGTCGAAACTGGTCTCGCAGGAATACCAGAGCTCTAACAAAGAACTGCGACACGGCTCATCTTTCGGCCGCCCTCGCAGGTTGCAAGATATGGATCCCCAACAAGATGTACCAAATTAATGCACTCGCTCCAAGGCGTAACTATGCTGCACCTCGTCCCGCCACAACTAAGCAGCCAAAGCTTCCAGCTCCACCACCCCAAGCTCCCTGCTCCCACCCCCAATAATGGCTTGTGCTTCAAAGGACAACCAGGCCACCGTGCTAGAGAATGCAACCAGAACCAGAATCACCGTTCTTCCAAAGAACCGGCAAGTGGAAACACCCAGCCCCGCAACAACACCGCCAAGCCTTATGGTCGAAGTTCAGGCAACCACGCTGATCCGAACGGCTCAAGACCAACTCGCCATCGTGATGGGTACACTTCGTGAAATTCAGACCGCATGTGTTTTATTTGATATAGGGCATCGATTCATTCATGTCAAGATTTTGCATTCATGCATGGTATTAAAAGTGAAGACATGAATGCTTCACTATTAGTACACACCCTCGGGCCAATGTCGAACCTCCATGATTTGCAACGACGCCCCTGCTGAAATCAAGGACTGGAATTCCTTGTCTCTCCCATCGCGGTCAAGTCTTGTAGCATTGACCTCATTCGAATGAATTGGTTAAAGGCGATACCGCCCATAGTTTGCGCCATGAAGACCGGCCCATCTGCTACACCCTTCGATGAAATAGTCACTTACCAAGCTCATCGGTGCAAAATGCCGAGGCAAGGCTCTATGCATTGAATGCCTTGAACGCTGCACCACTCGAGGGTATCGAAAACATTCTGTCGCTTATGCATTTCCAAGACGCTCTTCCTCAAGAACTTCCAGGATTCCCCGCTAGAGTCTGTCAAATCGCCATCGACTTGAAACCCGCACCACTCCTATAGCCAAGCGACCCTACAAGATGTCACGATGAACTCCTTGAGCTCAAGGAGGAAATCGACAAATCTCTTCAAAGTGGTTTCATTCGCCCAAGTTGCTCTCCTTGGGGAGCACCTTCTCTTTGTTAAGAAGAAGGATGGGACAAACCGATTGGTCCAAGACCGCATTCGTGACTCGTTATGGTTCATACGAGTACACCGTCATGTCTTTCGCTTAACCAATGCTCCAGCCACCTTCTCTCGCTCGATGAACTATATATTCATGGATTACCTCGACAAGTTCGTCGTGGTTTATCTCGATGATATCCCGATCTTTTCCAAGAATGAAGAAGAACATGCTCAACATCTTCGCCTTTGTGCCGGAAAAGCTATGAGAGCATCAACTCTATGCCAAGTTCTCCAAATGTGAATTCGCTTCCTCAAGTAACCTACCTTGGACATGTCATCTCTAAGGATGGTATTGCCGGCCAACCCCGAACGAAGTTCAAAGCTATTCTCGATTGACTCCTCCAAGAACGTTAAGTCGAAGTTTTCTCGGTCTCGCCTATTGCCGCCGATTCCCGAGAACTTCTCCAAGATTGCTGTGCCTCGACTAACCTGCTGTATAAGGGCGCCAAATTCCAATGGATGATAAATGTCGAAAGTTTCCAGCACTCAAGGACAAGTTGACTTATGCACCAAGACTAGCTCCTCCGGATACCAAGAAGGACTTCACATTTATCGCGACGCTTCGCCAAGGATTAGGCGGTGTCCTAATGCAAGAGCGCAGTGGTTGCTTATGCCTCTCGACAATTGCGCCTCACGAAGAGAACTACCTACCACGACCTTGAGCTTGCTGTCATCATTCATGCGCTTAAAGCAAAGGGCGACATTACCTACTCGTAATCGCTATGCAGATCTTCACCGACCACCAAAGTCTGAAGTATCTGCTTACTCAGCCGCACCTGAACCTCCGCCGCCAGAGATGGATGAAGATTGCAGACTTTGATTTGGGTATTTCTTATACGCCGGCAAGGCTAATGTAATGGCTGATGCCTTGAGCCGCAAGTCTTATCAAGAACCACCTTCGTGTTCACCAAGTTCAGTCCTCACTTGTTGAAGAATTCGTAAAGCTGAACCTCCATATTGTTCCTCCGGCAAGACTTCGCCTCCTCCTCCGGAGTTCCGCAAGATGAATCTCCGTGTTGTTTCCTGGGTTCCCTATACCGGGGGCTGTTGAACCCGATCTCGTGGCACCATAAAGACAATGCAGGATTTGACTCGAGGTCTACAAGATTAAGCAAGACCTCAAAAGGGAAATCCTCATTCTTCACTATTGCCGATGATGGCGCCTTTGTACTTCAAAGGCCGCTTAGTGGTGCCGTAAGAAGGAAAACCTGAATATGACTCGTAAGGTTATGAAAGAAGCTCATGATACGCCTATGTATCCATCCCGGCAGACAAAGATGTATCAAGACATTCGCCGAGATTCCGTGGTCTAATATGAAGCAAGACATTGCTCGCTATGTTGCCGAGTGTGACGCTTGTCGACGATCAAAGCAGTAACATCAAAGGCCCGCCGAACTCGCAGCCTATCTCTATTCCTGAATGGAAATGGGACCATGTTGAAATGGACTTCGCCACCGGATTTCCCAAATCGCAGAAAGGTAATGATGTTATTCTTGTCGCCATTGACCGCTTTCTAAAGTTGCTCATTTTCGCGGTCAAGGAGACGATCATCGCTAGTCAGCTTTGTAACGCCTATATGTCCGAATTGTTTCACTTCACGGTATTCCACGGGTTATCGCTCGACCGTGGCAGCTTATTCACTTCAAGATTCTCGCAAGTTTTCAAGAAGCTATGGGTACTCATTTATTTTTCAAGATCGCTTCATCCGCAGCCTCAAGGGCAAGTTGAACGTGTCAACAAAATTCTCAAGACATGCTTCGAGCTTGTGTCGCTTCCTTCGCAAGAAATGGGAGGAATCTCTCCCAGATGCCGAAGTTCTCTTATAATAATAGCTATCAAGCTTAGTCTCAAGATGGCCCTTCGGTGTTATATGGACGAAAGTGCCAACCCTCTCGAACTGGTCGAAACTCGGGAACGCCCACTCTTCGTCCGGATATTATCCAACATGTCAAGAACAAGTCCGCATTATTCGCGAGAATCTCAAGACTGCTCACCACGCTAAAAGAGTAATTATGATCGCATCATAAAGACATGGTCTATCAACTCGGCGAAAAGGCCTATCTTCGCTACACCAATGAAGGGTGCTCACCGCCGGATCAAGGGCAAGCTAGCTCTCGCTATATTGGCCCATTCACTATTCTCGAAAGGCGTGAAAAGTGGCATATCAATCGAGCTCCCGCCAACCTTTCTCAGTTCACGATGTGTTCCACGTGTCACAACTCCGACGCTGTTTCAAGGACCCAATCCGAGCAAGGACCATGAAGTGCTCAAATTGCAACAGACCTCTCCTATAAAGAGCATCCGTCCGCATTCTCGACTGCTGAACGCCGCACACGCCGAAGGCGATCAAGTTCCTCAAAGTCCAAAGGGTCGAATCACTCAAGACGGTTACCCGGGAACGCGAGGATCGCCTTTCGAGATGAATACCCCGCACTCTTTCCTTCTACCTCCTAAATTTCGGACGAGATTTCTTGTAGTGGAGGAGATTTGTAACACCGGATAATTAAGCTACAAAGAATCACCTCGTTATCGTGGATTAAACTCACGTTGGTTCGAACCCGTTTAAATCAAATTTAAAACTTAGGCAAACAATAAAAGTTTTCAAAATGAAAACTAAAATGTTCGGGGATTGTCAAATATTACAAAGTTAATTAAGGTGGGGTACACATTTTGTAAAGTGTTTAGATATTTTAAATAAACCAAAAACAGAAAGAAAGAAAATAAGAAAAGAAAATAATAAAACAAATGAGAGGGGGAAAGACCCAACAGCTAACTGGGCCAACCCCCCCACTGGCCCACCGCCAGCCCTCTCTGCCCGCCCACCCTCACTCACTTACCCACCTCTCTGCCGGCAAACCCTAGCCGCCTCACTCTCCCCGATCCCTTTCTTCCTCACACGATCCGGATCGGCCTCACGATCCTGTCTCTCGACGCCGGGCGACTTCGGCCGCCTGACCGCCTCCCCCTCCTCCTCGACCCATCACACAAGAAGGCCTCGCTGCAGTGGGTCGCCCCACCCCGCCTCACCGATCCGCCTGCCGCTGGGCCGCCTCGCTTCTCCTCAACGGCCGCCACCGATCACTGATGAGCAGATCTCATAGACCCCACGGCCCCCACCGTGAGCTTCCAACCCCCCGTGGATCCCCTCGTCTCCCCTAGTTCCTCCCGAACGCCCTGCCTGCCTCCTGCTGCTGCTCCGGCCACCACACCCTCCTCCTCGTGCCTCCGCCGGGCGAGGCCCCTTCTCCCCACTGCACTGGCCTCCGCCTGCCTCCTGGCTTCTTCTCCTTCACTGAACCTCGGCCCGGCATGAGCACGCTACGCGCCCGAGGGCCACTGCCACTGCCACGGGCACCCTGCGCCGCACCCCTGCCTCTCTCGCCCCATCCTGCCCCCCCCCCCGGCCTCAGACGCCCCACTGGGCTCAAACCCCGCCACCTCTGGCTGGCGCCGATCCCGGCCGAGCCCGCCAGCGCCACCACCACCATCGCACCTGCGCCTCCCTCGCTTCAACGCGACCGCCTGCCTGCTTGGTCACGGAAGACGAGTCCGCGAGCCCGCGCTTCTCCTCCGCCGGACGCCACCGGGTCTCACACGGCCACGACGTGGCTACCCGGCCACCGTCACATCGATTAGGGGCCTGTGGCCCCACCTCATCATCTGCTGACTTTGGCTTGGGCCTGACCGCACCCATCGCCAAATACATGGGGCCCCACCCCAAAGAACGCTTTTAAAATAAAAAAGAAATGAAAATGAAATTAGTTAAATAAAATGAATAAAACTAATTAATTAATTAATTAATTAATTAATTAATTAATTAATAATAATCTAATTAATCCGAACTTAATTAACCTAATGACTAATTAACCTAATTAACTATCATTAATTAAACTTAATTGTTAATTAGTTAATGTGGTATGACTAACGGGACCCACATGTCAGGTTGACTTAGTCAACCCTGTTGATCGCCGACGCCAAGATGACATCATGCCGACGCTATAAATACATTTTTTCAATTAATTAATTAATTAATTAAATTCCGTAAATTATTAAAATCTTTAAAAATCATATCTTTAATCCGTGAACTCGGATTAAAATATTTTCAACATGAAAGTTGCTCGTAACGACGAGACGAATCCGGACACGCAATCCGCTCGTCCGCCACACACCCCTAACCTATCGAACCCGCAACTTTCCTCCGCCCTTCCTTCAAAAACATCTAAACACCGGAATACTTTCCTTGATGTTTTCCTTCACCAAAGATTACCTCCTACAAGATTAGGTCACCTCTAGCACCGCCAGACACATGTTACGCTTTGTGATACTTTGATTGCTCTGTTATTTATTGTGTTCCTCCGTTATTTCTTTCCTAGACTCGAGACCGCCGGCACTTCTGGCTTCGACTACGTGTCGACGACCCTCTCTCTTGCCGAGCAACCAGCAAGCCCCCTTGATCACCATATATCGCCTACTCTTCTATATACCGCTTGTATTAGAGTAGTGTAGCATGTTACTGCTTTCAGATACTCCTATACCGCTACATAGCCTCGTCCTTGTTACTATCAAGTTGTTACCTTTACCCGCAATCCTATATGCTTAGTATAGGATGCTAGTACTTTCATCTGTGGCCCTACATTCTTGTCCGTCTCCGCCGTATATATTATCGGGCCGTGATCATTCTGGAGGTGATCACGGTATATACTATATACTTATACATGATACATGTGGAGACTAAAGTCGGTCTACGGTGGAGCACCCGCGAGTGATTCACTTGATTGGGGCTGAAAGGACCTTTGTCCCGACGGCCCTCCTGATGGATCTTTGTGGCGGAGCGACAGGCAGGTTGAGACCGCTTAGGAGAGAGGTGGGCCTGGCCTGCTCGGCGCTCATGCGTTACTTAACACGCTTAACGAGGTCTTGGTATTTGATCTGAGTTGGCTACGAGCTTATACGCACTAACCATCTACGGGAGTAGTTATGGGTATCCCGCGCCGTGGTATCACCGGCACTTCAGACGTCAACGACGAGCGCGCTACCGGATTGGACTGAACGCTCGCTAGGCTAGGTCTGCTTCCGCCACCTCGCAACGCAAGTGTGTGCTCAGGCGATGGGCCCTGACACTGCGCGCTTAGGTTTAGACCGCGGTCGGCCTCTCTCACAGCCTAGGTGGGCTGCGACGTGTTGATCTTCCGCGCCGGCATGACCCAGAAAGTGTGTCCGCCAAATGGGATCAAGCGGCCGGGTAAGATGGTGCACCCCGCAGGGAAGTTAATCTATTCGGATAGCCGTGATCTTCGGTAATGTGTCGACTTGGAGTTGTACCTTGAGCTTATGACAACTAGAACCGGATACTTGATAAAACACACCTTCCAAGTGCCGATACAACCGGTGGTCGCTTCTCTCGTGGATATGAGGAGGGATTGCCGGTAGGATTATTGCTATGTGATGTTACTTGGAGGACTTCAGATCGTCTCTTCTACCTGTTGCAAGACAGTGTCCGTGGTTTAGTCTTCGTTAAGACTAGCTATCCCCTCTTATTCGGCATTCTGCAGCTCAGTCCACCGATATGGCCCTTTACACATATATCCATGCATTTGTAGTGTAGCTCTTGCTTATAGTACTTTGATGAGTACTCACGGTTGCCTTGTTCCCCTTTTCCCTACCTCTACTCGATTGCTGCAACCAGCACTATGGAGCCCAGAGCGACGCCACCGTCGATGACGACTACTACTCGAGGTGCCTACTACTACGCAGCAGCCCACCGACGACGACACTGTGAGTAGCTTAGGAGGATCCTGCAGGAGGCCCGCTCCTCTTCGATCTCAGATCCCGGCTTTGTGCTAGCCTTCTTAAGGCAAACTTGTTTAACTTATGTCCAGATTTCAGATATTGTTGCTTCCACGACTGCCTATGATCGAAAGCACTTGTATTCGAGCCCTCGAGGCCCCCGGGCTTGTATTATGATGCTTGTATGACTTATTTTATTTGTAGAGTTGTGTTGTGATATCTTCCCGTGAGTCCTCGATCTTGATCGTATACATTTGCGTGCATGATTAGTGTACGATTGAATCGGGG